>JAVYIG010004397.1:0-163145 GCA_035222895.1 Strongylocentrotus droebachiensis
TACAAGTAAGTTAGAGAAAGTTTAACCAAAGGATTGTCCAATTAGTATGATAACAATTCTGAGACAAATAAAAAATGCACCTGTATTACATGAGAACAAACTGAACTAGATTACTACAAACATAGAATATAACCAAAATATCCCTAAATCCATTTCAATTTTACGATCATCATTGACAACTAAATGATAAAGTAAACGGACAATACGTTACCCCTCTGTGAAAAGTTTTCTCTTTCATTTTTACTCGTCAAATAATGTACTGAATACAAATTCATGTTTGTAAGTATTTCTTTAGTTACTTGCCAGGTAAACTACACGTCGCTGGTAACGAATACCAACAATGCGTGCCCTGCAGGAATAAACATCACCGAGGATACACAGTGTGATTTTGCCTGCCCTACTGGATACAGTCTGGTCGGAAACTCATCTGTCTATTGCCAGTCCAATGGTCAACTATCTGATCGAATTGGATGTGAGAGTAAGTAAACGAATTAGGCATAAAGCTTAGCAGTTAAATATCATGATTAGCCGAAAGGTTCAATATATGGGGCTGGGGCGACACAAATACATGTAGTACCATTGTGTTATCAAAGTTTGGCAGGCTAAAAGACAAACTATTATCTAGGCTCTAACGTCCTCGAGAAATGTGAAATACTCAACACCCGAGCAGCCTCGCATCCCTTGGATGGGGTGACTAAAATAGTATCCATACCAGAGTTGGGTTGCCCTAGATATATATATTCCCTAGTTTGCAGGAAGAGATAATGTTTATAACTTGAGCTCCAACATCTTCAATTTTTCGATACACTGTTTATAGACCTGTGCCATCTCTTTCCCAGATAGGTCGAACAAAATGTATCCCGTTTTGCATTCGTTATCAGATAAATGCTTCACTGTTATTATCTGTTGTGTGCTATAGTCATTACATGCCAGGTATGGACCTACAATTCGCCTCTCACTGGATCATGTATATCAAGCTCTGTGGTCGATTGGCAAGAAGAGTGTGTCTTTGATTGTTCCGATGGATATGCCCTCGCTGGTGACAAAACAACAGTGTGTCAAGAGGATGGACAACTCGAAGGATCTCGTCCAACATGTCTAAGTAAGTCCCTAAATGTGCCCCTCTCTGAAACTTATTTCTTTCCTCTTGTATTTCATTGAATTGATGGACCACCGCCTAAAATATTCCAAATGAACGCATGAAACCTTTCCGCCGCAGATCCCATAAATGATGTATATTTTATCGTTTAAAAAGTTGATTTATTTCAATCACTGATGCAATGAAAATGCATTTCTTCCAAATGTTTTCTTTGTAATTATATATATCATTTGACCGCATTCATGGAAAATACCAATCTCTAAAGTTGCTTTATTATTGTAAGAAAAATGGAAATTATTTTGTCATTTTTATTTATCGACGGTTATTATATTTCCATATCGTTTTCATAGTTCTTTGTGAAGTTGACTACACTTCACCGGTGAATAATACAAACAATGCGTGCCCTGCAGGAGTGAACATCACTGAGAATACAAAATGTGATTTTACCTGTCCTACTGGATACAATCAGGTCGGGAGCTCAACTGTCTTTTGCCAGTCCAACGGTGAACTATCTGATCAAATTGGATGTGAGAGTAAGTAGATCGAATATCATTTGGCATGATCAGCCGAAATGCTCCCTCTATGGGGCTGGTTTCACTAAAATAGTATCAAAATGTTACCCGAATGGGGCAGCATTACGAAAATGGTTAGTAACTAATGTCTTAGAACAGGTGATGTTTTTAGAATAGGCCCCAATTTCTTCGAAAAGTGCAAAATAACCAATAACCGAGCACCATATTGCAATTTTGAAAGGTAAACAGGATGCCTTTTAAATGTTGATATCCTTTTAGGCAAGTATAGCTTACATGAAATGAAAGGTCTTTTGATTGCTTGCTTCGATTCCCCCAATATATACAAATATTTGCAATTTTTAGCAAAAGAGGACAGCTTGCTTGGAGAGGTTTTGCCTTTATGTTCATTATTACGATGTACCAAGCGAATGGTCCATCCGATCATCAATTATAGAAGATCTTGTGCCATCTTTTTGCGAGATATGTTGAAAAAAAACTAAACCGTTTTCCACTCGTGATCAAATAAATGCTTGACTGTTATTAACGTTTGTGTGCTATCTTTAGTCATCAAATGCCAGATATGGACCTACAATTCGCCTCTCACTGGGACATGTATATCAAGCTCTGTGGTCAATTGGCAAGATGAGTGTGTCTTTGATTGTTCCGATGGATATGCCCTCGCTGGTAACAACACAACAGTGTGTCAAGTGGATGGACAACTCGAAGGATCTCTTCCAACATGTCTTAGTAAGTTTATTCACATTATTTTACAATCGATTCCATTAGTGCAGCCATGGGAGTATGTAGGGACATGGGTTTCCATAAAATGGCAAACATAAGAAGAAAGAAAATAAAGAGCGAGATAAAGAGATAGAGAAAAGGAGAAAGGGTAGGGGGTGGGGGCGCTTAACAGAAGTAAAAACCCCTCCCCATATCCGCCCTCCATGGATGTCATCTTTACTCTTGTATTTCATTGAGTTGATGGACCATGGTTTCAAAACATTCCAAATGAATGCATGAAATCTTTTCGCTGCAGATTCCATAATTGATATTTGTTTCGTTTAGGAGTGGATCCTTTTCAATTACTAATGCAATGGAATTGAATTTCTTCTAAAATTAATATTGATAATCATAATTATAAATGATAAGACCGCGTTTTAGACAATTACCAATCTCTAGAGGTGCTAGAGTATTGTAAGAAAGATGGGAATTATTTGTCATTTTTATTTTTGGATGTTTATCATGTTTCCATCCCCTTGTCATAGTTCTTTGTGAGGTTAACTACACACCGCCGGTGAATAATCCAAACAACGCGTGCCCTGCAGGAGTGAACATTACTGAGGATACACAGTGTGATTTTACATGTCCTACTGGATACAATCAGGTCGGGAGCTCAACTGTCTATTGCCAGTCCAACGGTGAACTATCTGATCAAATCGGATGTGAGAGTAAGTAAACGAATTTAGCATACCGGTATAGCGTAGCAGTTCATTATCACGATGAGCCGAAAGGTTCAATATATGGGACTGGTGTGACACAAATACATGTAGTACCGCAATTTTATCAAAGTTGGGCAGGCTACAAGACAAGCTTTTATCTAGTTTTCGGGAACATATGTTTTTGAAAAAGGCTTTAACGTCTTCAGGAAATGCGAAATACTCAAACACCCTCGCATCCTTTGGATGGGGTGACTAAAATACCCAAACTGCGTAGCCTTAGATATATAATTTCCCTAGATTTCAGCAGGAGAAGATGTTTGCTAATTGAGCTCGAACGTCTTCAATTGTTTAAGACACCACTTAAAAAACTGTACCATATCTTTGCCAGATATGTCCAACAAAAAGTACACAGTTTTGCTCTCGTTATCAAACAATTGCTTCACTGTTATTATCTTTTGTGTGCGATCGTTAGTCATCAAATGCCAGGTATGGACCTACAATTCGCCTCTCACTGGATCATGTGTATCAAGCTCTGTGGTCAATTGGCAAGATGAGTGTGTCTTTGATTGCTCCGATGGATATGCCCTCGCTGGTGATAAAACAACAGTGTGTCAATTGGATGGACAACTCGAAGGATCTCTTCCAACATGTCTTAGTAAGTTTATACACACTATTTCCCATAAAGTAGCAAACATGAGAAAAAAAAATCGAGAGCGAGAGAAAGAGAAAGGAGATAGAGGGAGAGAGAGAGAGAGAGAGCGAGCGAGAGAGAGAAAGAGAGAGAGAGAGGGGAGGGGAGAGGGAGGGGGCGGGGCGGGGGCCTTTAAAGAAATTAAGACCGCTCCCCACATTTGCCCCGCCCTGGTTGTCAATGTTTTCTTGTATTTCATTGACTTGATGGACCATCGTTTCAAAACATTTCAAATGAACGCAAGAAAGCTTTTTCTTGCAGATTCCAAAATTGATATTTGTTTGTTTTGACATGGATCTTTTTCGATGACTGATGCACTGTAATTGCATTTCTTCTCAAAGTAACCTTCGTATTCATATACTTGATATGCCCGCGTTTTTGACAAAGACTTATCTCTAAATTTGCCACATTATTGTAAGGAAAATGGGAATTATTTTGCCAATTCTATTTCTTGATGGTTATCATGTTTCCATGTCTTTGTCCATAGTTCTTTGTGAGGTTAACTACACTCCGCCGGTGAATAATCCAAACAATGCGTGCCCTGCAGGAACGAGCATTACTGACAATACACAGTGTGATTTTACCTGCCCTACTGGATACAATATGGTCGGAAGCTCAACTGTCTATTGCCAGTCCAACGGTCAACTATCTGATCAAATTGGATGTGAGAGTAAGTAAATCGAATAGCATATGGCGTAGAAATGTTCAAGATCAGTCGAAATGCTCCCTCTATGGGGCTGGTTTCACTAAAATAGTATCACAAGAAAAAAAGAAAAAAATGTCCCCGAATGGGGCAACATTAAAAACATGGTTAGTAACTAATTTCCTTGAACAGGTTATGTTTTTAGAATAGGCCCCAATATTTAAAATAAATTTAGAAACTCGACCGGATGTGCTCAAGGTCGTGGACGTGGGTTCGATCTCAGGATTATCAAGTGTTATATTAATCCAAGTTATCATTATCATTATTTCTAGCGGTAGTAGTATTACTATTATTATCATTATCATCGTTATCATTATTTCATTATTAGTAGTAGAATTCGGTCCAAGACTTGGCACTTTCTAGTTTACCTTATCCATACCTTTGTCCTAGTTCTTTGTGAAGTAAGCTACCTTCCACCGCTGGACAACACCAACAATGCGTGTCCTGCAGGAATTGACATCACTGAGAATACACAATGTGACTTTACCTGCCCTATTGGATACAAGCTGGTCGGTAACTCAACTGTCTATTGCCAGTCCAATGGCCAACTTTCGGATAACATCGGCTGTAGCAGTACGTGAACATGTTTTATAAAACCTATAGATACTAATGAAATATTGGAAGCCGTAGCCAAGCAAATATTGGTTGCTTATATGTACATACGCATATCAAATGATAACTCAACAGTTAAAAGAACCGTTTTCCTCTTTACAATATTATCGGTAGTAGTATGCTCGGCAAAACATTATTTATACACCGGAGTAGGTAGTACTTATTATTATCATTTATCGTACTGGATGTATCTCCTTTCATATTCTAGTACATCATCACAGTATTGCAACGTATTAGTTTCAAATGTGTTTTCTGCTATCAAATTTGTTTCATTTTCAAAATTATATAGTCCTCATTCTAAAGTCTCCGTAGCATAACTTTGGAATAAAAATGAACGACCTTTAATATTGTAAAAACAAATGCACAATTTTATCCTACTGAAAACTATAACAATTGTAAAAGCATTAATTTTTTTTTTCGGACAACACTTTTTTCTTCTATTTCCAATCATATTCAGAGATAACTCTTTTCTCCGTCTCTTTTCTTATTCCCACGCTTAAAACAGATATTAACAAATGCTCGACTTTGCCATGCAGTGCGGATGTTAATAGCTTCTGTGTCAACAGGATGGATACATTCCAGTGCAACTGCTACGACGGCTTTGAAAACTCTTTAGGAAACTCACAGTGTAATCGTAAGGCTCCAATTCGTTGCTTAAGACAAAATATTTTTATATCACAATGTTTCTTCATTTTGCCTTGTTATATCAAATATAAGTAATACGAGGATTCCCGATACAGGCTATGCCATTTGTAGCAAGAGAGTGAATGTTATTAAACCACACTTCAATAAAGGAAGTATTTGGCTAGTGGTATCTCTTGTAATTTCTTGAATACCATTTCTTTTATCAATGGTATTGGAGGAGGCACATTTGTATTTTGTTTTCATATCTTTTCTCTTTAATCATGTCGACAGAGGGAAAGAAAAGCGTTTAATTTTTTTATTGCGTGGCGATTTATTGAATTTAGATGACGTTTTGAATCTGTTTTTGACAATATTTGACCGAAGAGTCAGTATAAGTTTGATCCATCCCCTTTCACCACCTCGAGCCCGATTGCAAATTAACTCTGATGGTTTGGCAACGCCATTAGCAGCTAGGAGAGCATGTCACGGTTGTGCTGAGTTGTGCTGAATGTCCTTTATTTTATCACATTCACCTAACTCGATTGGGTTAGAGGCGGAAGCACAGCCTGCCCGTCTCCATCACCGTTTGAAAACCATTTTGCTTACCTCAATTAAAAAAACAAACGATGAAAGGTACATGTACCCCTTTTTAAAATGTTTACAATTTTAAATTTTTCGACCCTAAAAAAACCCTGTGCAAATGATGTGACCACTTTTCCCTCTTATCTGTGTGCCACAGAATTCTCTAAATGACAGTACCCTTGTCCAAAATATTGGATCACCACCTGACTAACCCTCACAGTATATATTCCTTTGTAGCTGGAACACCAACAGTACCATGTCAAACCGACTCATGTATGAACGGAGGCACGTGTAATCAAGAGCCTACAACGTTTACGTGCACATGTCTTCCAGGCTTCACTGGCTTAAGGTGCCAAAACGGTAAAGATAATCCGTTACATTTATCCGATAAGGTTTTGTTATGATATTAGCACCTATACCACGTTAAGTTGTTATTATTATTGTTATCATTATTACCATTATCATTATCATTTGTAGCAGTGGTAGTAGAAGTAGGGGTAGTAGTAGTACTAGTAGTAGTATGAGTAGTAGTAGTAGTAGTAGTAGTAGTAGTAGTAATATAACTACTAGTAGTAGGAGTAGTAGTAGTAATAGTAGTAGTATTAGTATTAGTAGTAGTAGTGGTATTAGTAGTAGTAGTGGTATTAGTATCATCATTATAATTATTATTATTATTATTATTATTATTATTACTATTATTATCTTTATTATTATTATTATTATTATTACTGTTATTAATCTCAAATCGTTTTCATAATTTTGTATAATCCGAAAATGGGCGTTGAAAGATTCTCAGTCATAAGGGTATTTATCACACACCACGCACACAGACACGGACGCACACACTCACCTCACACCATACAAGAGCAACAAAGTACAGTATACTAAACATTTCCTCATCCGTCCTTTGCTCGTTTGCCTTATTCGGAATAGAATATCTCTAAAACATAGTTAAACACCCCTTTTACTTTAAATCTTATCTCAGGTATGCTTACCGTAATACAACTGATACGACAAAGATATCAATAGTTATGGACAGCACTAAGAAAGTGATTAGAAATATACAAATATTATTATCCATATAAAAAAGTGATTGAAAAAGAGGTAACTTTATTGTCGAATAACTAGAGATGGAAGGGACAGAGACGTCTAAGGAAGCATAACATTAGGGGTTCGACGTTATGACATTAATCATTAATGAATTGTTAAATACTATTCTATTAAGATTTATTTTTGTAGTTCTCTCATTTATAACTTTATTGTCATGTTCTGCTTTACTAACGACCTGGATTAGATTTGAGATGTAATGACGTCCTTTGTGAGGACACACAGGCTTGTTACCAAGGAGTATGTGTTTGTAGGGACGGCACATCCCCTGTGAATGGCATATGCTCAGGTTAGTGTCCACCGTGATTTCTAGTTTCGAGGTGAAAGTCCGATTTGCTTCATTCTTTACACACAAATTAATGCACATTACTGAAATACCCGATCAGATTTCGAAATATGATGAGATATAGTTGACATGTTTGGACGCAACTTTAATTCCAAATGTGTTTGTAGTCCTGTTATCATTTACGCTCGTATGTGTGCAGTCCACGTGACTTTAAGCAAGATTGAGTAAATTCATTTTCGTTTTTGATGATTTTGAAACCTTGCAATATACACCGATTATGATGCGCTACATAAGAAACGTTTCCTTGGTGGTTCTAGACATTTCCATTTAGAATTTAATATAGTCTCTCCGACTAGAACTCATTTTAATAGTTCACCTTTACTGTATTTATATTAAGGTAGATTTTTCATAACTCGGTTAAAGTATACAAACAAAAATGAAAACCGAGACTACTTCTTTTCCCCTTGTTTTTAAAAGAGCAATGTTCGTCAAGTTGCTCGTTGGAACAAGAGAGGTGCATGCAGTCTTCATGTCAATGTAGGCCAGGGTTGTACAGGAAAGAAGGAGGACAGGGCGTGGCTCAGTGTATCACAGGTGAGTTACAACAACATTTGAACATTATTAAATATAATCAGCATCAGGATGACCACTGATTTAAATAAATTGCCTCTTGTTCTAAAGCGAATAAATCGTCCAGTAATAAGATGTACACATGTTACATACATTATCATCATAATTGTAATGTCTCTCTTTTAGTATGGTATGCTCTACGAAACTAGCTTAAGTATACTTGTAATCAATCTCTTGCAGCACGGCGTCTGCTCAGAACTTCCTTCATTATACGTGCTATCAACGATGTTCCAGTAAACTTTAACGATGCATACAGTGATCCACAGAGCGAAGCCTACATCGCCGGAGCTGAAGCAATCAGATACATGGTGAGTTTCTTATATATACATCTGATATCGTTTGCATTTCCCCACATGTTGTTTATCTGTCTGAAAGAGGGTTGGCCCAGTAGACCGAAAGTCCACGAGGCCGACAAGACAAATAAATAAATAAAGAATATATACGGTAGAAAGAAAAATAAACAAAGAGAAGCCCAGGGGACCGGCAGTCCACTAAAACGACAAGTCTACGTGACCGACAAAATGAAGAAAATAAATAAGGGAAAACAAATATCGGTCTATTGGGCCGTCGGTCGAGTGAAACCAATGAAAAGTTTGTAAGAACGCCACTGTATCCGTTGTAAGGCCTATTTGTGAACATGCAGTCCTCAATAATATTAAAAATATATGTACCACGGGACGGCCCGCTAGACCGATATCCCTCTCATAGCAGGTGGAATATATTGCAGCAAATTGTAATCTTGGACAAGGGGGGGGGGGGGGCGTAAAGCACAATGAATATCGTTTTGACCTCCTATTTTTTTCTTCTTCATGAAGCCTCATCAGCCATCATATCACTAGTTGTCTTTACTGTTCAAATCACTTTGAATACAGTTACTGCCATTCTATTTAACTACGACTCATATTTAACATGTTTTGTTTTTTTAGATACCAAGGGTGCTCTCTGCAAGGGGTGTTAGGGGTGTCATCAATGTCGTACTCTTGGGATATTTCCAGGGTAGTCTAGGGGTGGATCTCACAGTCAGCGGAGATGAGACTTTCGTTGGCAATGAGACCACCTTGATGAACGCCCTCACGCAAGAGAGTATGGACAGCGATGACCACCTTATAGCAGACAATACCACTCTTCTTATCAACATGGCATCTCTTATTGTTACAGGTAAGTAGATCTCACAATCTGCCATTGAGTCTTTATTTGAAAGATTTATACCATCTCAAAAATTAATGAAATGATTACACGTTAATCCAGAGACGACCTTTTAGATTCACCTGTTATATTATATTATATTTCAGTGCCAGAAGACAAATTACTTTAGTTGTGCCTACGTCGTTCAAACATACCTAAAATACGTAATGCAGGATATGTAATTTGTGTTCTTACTACTGAAATGCAATTATTTGTAGACGCAAATGAATGGTATTATTCTTAACGAGGCAACTAAGAAAGACATATGCTTAAACAAACTGTTTTCACATTCACTATAGCTTATAGCAAAAGGATTACATATGTAAGTTCATTAAACGACCTGTATAATTGCATTTGTTTACCGGGAGAAGATGCATACAAATCAGATATTTATTTGATACGGCATTCTAATCATACTTGAATAATTTTATACGAAATCAGTTTTCATTTTGTTTAGATCATTAGGCATAGTCGATTAATTCTTCGTGATTTATATTGTTGTCCTTGCCTGGACAACCTTTGAAACATATGTGAGGGATTTGTGTGTGCAATTGTCTTCATGATGCGTTGGAATTGAAGTTGGTTATGCTCAATTAGCCTACATGTGTGCAGGCACCCTTAACACGGTTATGTTGAATATCCACATAATAAATACGAATGATGACAATACCAATGCTAATGCTAATGATAAAAAAATAAATATGATATTAACAATAATAATAATAATTATAACGACAATAATAATAATAATAATAATAATAATGAAAATAATAATAATAATAATAATAATAATAATAATAATAATAATAATAATAATAATAATAATAATAATAATAATAACAATAATAATAACAAAAATAACAATAACGATAATATATTATGTCAACACCAATGATGATAGCATTCATGACTGGCACATTTCCAATTATGGGGATCCATAATTATTATCCCTGCTCCTTAGCACGGCTGCCATTACAAGCATTTTAAGGAAAACATTTACCCAATGGTTCCCATTTTCCTCACCTTGGTCTGGTTTGGCAGATAAATAACTTTCTCGTTTTCTCGTTTTAGACATTACCAATGTGGATGAATGTACTGATGGATCTCATGACTGCGCAGAGAATGCTCTGTGTATCAATACCGACCCTGGACTAGGCTTTGAGTGCCTCTGTAATGAGGGCTACGATGACCTCTACCCAGCCACACTCCCTGGACGCTACTGTATTTTCGGTACGGACAGATTAATCTATTGAATCCCTTAAACACTGCATTTTACGTACATTGTTTCTCTCCACCCAGGTGGTAAATGGATTCCCGGTGGAACAGATTCATTGTGGCTAGATTTAGGAGAAGTGAAGGGGGCCTGTGACGGCATACTGAAATGCATGTGAGTGGAATGGAAGATGAGCAAAATCGGCGCAGAATCGTATCCGATTCACAGTCCAGAGTATAGAGGCATTTCAGTAGTCAATATTAGAAAAGATGCTATACAACAACAAGAACAGCTTTAATCCCCAACGTGTTAATTTTACATATATTACATTTCTATTCAGGATTTGAAATAACATTAATAATAATAATAGTTCGTCCTTATATAGCGCATTTCAGGACCGCAGGCCCTCTCAATGCGCTTTACAGATATATGTTATTACCCCGGTCATCGGATTCATGCTTACCCGCACACAAGGTATGTACATTAGAATAGAGCACTACTGTTTCATAATTTCAAGTCGCATATTCGCCCCTTTAAGTGTCAAGAACATATTTTGTTTCCCTTTCTTCTCATTTCTTGCTCCCTTTCTGAGCATTTTGCCAACCCTAAATGTTGGTTTCTACCAAAATATTCCATTTTGTCCATTAATGTAAATGTTTTATCTTTTCATAGCCTCTGATACAGCGGACAATACAATCAACGAGGCGGGTGAGTTCGAACAAAATGTTTTTAATTCAATATTGCAATAGGAGTAAGTGATGAAGAACTAAATGATCTACGAATGGTAATCCTCTGCACAAGCATGTGCAATATTTGTGTATTTATTCATTTTTAAAACGGTTAATTGAAAATAAATCGTTTGCGGCCAGATGACCGAATTGCAAATTCTTTTACAATCAGAATAGATAAAAATACATAAATGCAATAATGTTAGGACACCTGGGTGTAGACAAACGACGCAATGACGCAGGGAATCGATATGCATACACGTACATTAAACATGTATAAGGACAGAGAAAGCGAAGTAACATTTGATGTCAATTTATGTTCAGAGCCCAACGGAACTTGGTAACTTTTGGAAACAGTGCATGAACAAAATACTTGTCCTTGATTTTCAATACTTTTCGTATTCTTGCAGATGATTCCTTAAACGTCGGCCTTATTGCTGGCCTTGTTCCTGGCCTGGGCTTTGCCTTGGTCCTCATCGTTGCCTGCACTGCATATGCATGCATGAACTTTGTCCGCATTCAGCGGGAGAAGAATATGGCTCAATTTGTGATGAGAGGTCGACCTCCTTCCTTCCATCACTCTAGCGGAACCTCAAACGACCAGGTAGGAATGCTTCTTCCTTGTGGCTTTATAAGTGTGTTTAGTAACAATGAATAACTCTTGTTTTTATTGTTCCAGAAGAATCCCTGGCATATGGAATTGCTCGATGATTTAAGTAAATATATTTTAGACATGTTTCGTTTTAATCGACAGTTGTTTTGTTTGTATACGCCGTGCTGTTGTCTGTAAACTTATATCATAACTATTCAATATCTATCAGGTTCATATATTTGAAGATTTATCAAAAATGATTTCACATTTGCTTAAATGGCCTTTATATTTTTTGTTGAGATGTGCGTGCCCCAGTTTCCCTCATATTTTTTAGAGTTTCTTGTACTCTCACCCATTGACATCAGATGTAATATATATGTTAAATTTGTCTGAGCTAGTACATTTACATAGTGAACCTGACCGATATTCAACATTTATTTTCTTCTGAATCAGTGCTTTTCCCGTTCATAAGTGTATAGACAAAATATAAGTGAGATGATATAATTAAAAAAACAGAGTGATCTGTGGCAATTTATTCGACCTAATGTTAGAAGGTTACGTTATCACACCAATATTAGCACACCAAAAGGAAGCATGAGACAGAACGACTTTCTTGACCATGGGATGAGTTGTAGTACAGTATATACGGCTAATTCCTTAATTAAATCATCTGGCATCGTTTTATTAAAGGTATTACAAAGTTTTGGTATAGGGTCATGAATTTGGTTCAAATTAACATATTGGAAGCATATGCGTTCCTACAATATTCATTGATCGTTGTCCCGGTTGAAATCGAGTCTAAAGTTATGAAATTATAAATAATAAACTCTTTGTGTTGTATAGCTCCCTCTCAAGGTCAAGAAATAAATTTAGCTATGAAACAATGTTTCCTGACTAAAATCGACCGATTAGCTTTTCCCGTTTGGAAATTATATATCACAACTACATATTCTGAGATTTTCATGGTCGCAGCTACCATTGTACGGCCGTAGGCGCTATTTGAAATTTATCCAAATTTACCGGGAGCACCGGTAAATTTTTCTCGAAAACAGAAGTGTTTTAGGGATTTTTTTTTTTAGTGCTTATAATACATCCAGAGGGACATCCAAATATATCAAAATTGTATAGATTCACTATCCACCCAATTTTCAAAAATTTCCCAAAACTTTGTATTACCTTCAAACAATAAAACCGTATTTTCTCGTTGATTTAAAGCTGTCGTACCGCATTGAGAGCTCGCAATCAGATGTGTACTATCACGTCACTGGCTCTGACAACACACGTTCTACACTGGGGACTAGTCAACGAAGTGGAGATCGCCGAGTGCCGAGTAGCAAACGCTCAGTCTCAAGTGTCCGATACAGCACAGGGGTTAGCAACCACGATTCTTTAACTTGAATTTTGAATATGCAGTCTTAAAGGCCGGCTGTACTAGTTCAGCCAGAATGGATTAGACCACACAGCGAGGTCACTGACAGGTGGCTATCTCAATAACTCAGCTCTCAATTAACATAAGAAAAGAGGATCATGGGGGATCAACAGGCACCGATCTGGGAAGTTTTCTATATAGAGGGAGCAAGTAGCTACCAGTAGGACAGTGTGGCTTTAATGAACAATTTCAGTTCTAATTACGCTATGCTGAAATAGATCTTTAACGACTACGTCAAGGTCAAGTATTGCCCACGTATAGGTCATACACCTAAATAATTAGGGCAATGGGGCACTCATATTCATTTTGATTATCTTGTTCTTTAAAAAAGAAATTCTTTAAAATATATATATATATATTTAAAAAAACTCTTTGCTATGGTTAGCAACAGGACTTCAAGACTGATTTCGTTGACAAATACAATTTTGATTAGTAGTCTTTTAATCATAATCTTCAACGAAATTATATCGTTATTGTAATACGTAAAAGCAATCGATCATGCAATTTCGAAAGTAATCTAAAATAAATTAAATCATCTAATGACAGATGATTGTACAAAACGAGTAAGACTTCGATTAGACGACATTATCTTTTACCACATCATACTTCAATACCATCCTCACATTCTAACATTCGATTGTAAAACAAAACAATCATGCAATTGAAAATAAAACATATTTCTTTATTATTTTGATTTAAAGTTGCCTCCACGCATGGGAAGCTTGCAATCCAATCACTCCAACAAGTACTCAGGCTCTGACATCAAACGTTCTATTAAGGGGTACGGTCATCGAAGTGGAGATCAAGTGTCGGGGAGCAGACGTTCAGCCTCGAGTGGCTTTTACAACAGCGGTCTCACGATCCATGAATGAACAGGGAACATTATAGATAAACTCCAGTTCTGGTAAAAAAAAGAAAATTAATCCTCACAGAATCAAACGAAACTTACACTGAATGTTCAAGATTACAAATAAATGACATGTGCCAAACAATTTTGGAAGAAAATGTATACTGGCTGAGTAACGAGCATAGAAAGACAAGGAAATCAAGGTACTAGCCCCGGCACCATGTGTGTTGTCCCATATATAGCTTTCTGTGTACAGTGCTTGTTACTTTACCGAGGCTCGGCCAAATTTATTATGATTTTGATGACTCCAGAACCTTGCAGTGCACACCAATACTTACATGCTACATGATCAACTGTTTCTGATTCATTCCACACCTTTTCTTTCACAATGCAATCGCATTACCAGAACTCACCTTTATCTTTAAGGTCTACTGTTCAAAGCTCTACTGAAAACTACACTGTGTTAACGCTACATGTATATAGTGCCCTAAAATTAAAGTACTTGGCTATTTCATTTCCCATACGAGTAGTGAGTTGTTCTGCCGATAAATCGATATGAAATGTATTATTTCACTTGATATTTAATCTTATCTAAACAATCAATGATCAGATATCCTAAAATCTTAGACGTGGTAAGTAATATATGGGACAAACAGTCTGAAATATCGTAATATCAATTAAATCGAATCAAGGGCCTGGAATAAATTCATAGATTGGAGAGCGAAGTTTTCGAAACATTAACCTGGTAATATAAAATAGGTTACCACGTAAATTGTTTTCCATTACGGTAACTTCTACTAAATCATTCAAGAAATATTTTAAAACATTTTTATATATATGTAAATATTAGCATTGTAGTAGGATGTGTAATTTTTTAGAATATTCTGGACTCGGAGGTTTTGATGCTGTTGGTAATCTGCTCTGTAAAGCGCTTTGATCAGCTATGAATCTGATATAGCACTATGAAAGAACCTATGTCTGTTATTCCTAATGTTTGAAATGTTAAATATGCAAAATATTGGAATGAAATTCACTGTATTATCCGTACAAGTGCAACTATTTTAACAAATATCATTATATTAAAAAAAAACTATAAATGTAAATAAAACCCTCACCAATGTATCGTATATTTAAAGACGTGGAAAGTAAGTGAACCTTAATCTAGAACTTTAACTAATTGACTTACTATATATATGTTTATATGTCGAGGATATTTTTTTGTATCAAAGTTTTGTATTCATATATATGAATGGTTGCATATAATACAATGGGGATTTACTATTGGACTGTGATAAAGCTGTAATTAAGATGTATCTTAGTTCCGTTTGCTATGTTTTTAGATTTAATTAACGTTTTGCGAAGACAATACTTTGAAACATAATATTCCTGACTTTAATGTTTCTAGTTTAAAGTCTTAGGCATCATTTATATAAGTCATATGGAGCTAGAACCTACGATGGACAGGCCATGGACAGGCCATGGACAGGCCAGGCCATGGACAGGACAGGCCATGTCATCAGGATGCCCTCTGAGAGGTTACCAAAGCAAGTACTATTCTCGCAACTACCCGCTGGCGAAAGAGGGATTAGTCGTCCACGGCTTCGCTACAAGGACACGATCAAGAGGAACCTTAAGCGGAGGCAAATTGAAACCAAGACTTGGACAACTACTGCAGGCCAGCGAGCTGTATGGAGAACAGCTGTAAAGTAGATATTCATAAACCTTCGGCTTCAAAGAACCTGGAGATGTGCATGCAGATGGACCCTAAAAGCACATGTTTTGCTTTGATATCATACGTGTGGTAGCTAGGAGTCCAAAATGGCTGATCTAATGCATCTGACAATACTGAGAGTTTGAAAGATCTTGATATGGCAAAAATAGGAGTCGAACTGGGCGATCTCTTGCATCAGGGTTAAGATTCCTCAATATCATATCTGGCTGCAAACTTGTCTTCTCGGTTAGCTCTGGCAATCCTTGGTGGCATACAACTGGGAGTCCAGTGGCCTTCTCGTTGCATCAGATTGGCACTCTTGAACACCCTTTGGCAGTTTAAACAGCATTGATATCATAACGCTGGGATTCCAATAAGTAGCCAGTCTGCTCCATCTGGTTGGTCGATCATCTTGAGAACCTGGTCTAAGAGCTGCGACTCTATGTGGCAAATCTCCTACGTCCTGAAGGTGAACTTATACACCCTGCCACAGTTTGGACAGCCTTGATACCATAGAGCTGTGGGATTCCAAGTGGCCAATCTGCTCTATCTGATTGAAAAGACTCGAGCACCTGGGCACAGTACAGACAGCCTTCACGTTACAGACCTTATAGCAAGTTGGCGCTCAGTCCGAACATGTGCTGGATCTTGAGCGCCCCCGTCACAGTTTAGACAGCCTTGAAATCATAGAGCTGGGAGTCCAAGCTGCCAATCTGCTTCATCTGGTTGGTCATCTTGAGAACTTGGGCAAAGTTGGCGCTCAGTCCGAACATGTGCTGGATCTTGAGCGCACCGTCACAGTTTAGACAGCCTTGATATCATAGAGCTGGGAGTCCAAGCCGCCAATCTGCTTCATCTGGTTGGTCATCTTGAGAACTTGGTCAAAGTTGGAGCTCAGTCCGGACATGTGCTGGAAAAATGCCTCCTTCTCTACCTGTACAGTGAAGTTTTTCAGACCTTGTTCCTTGAATAGGGCGGTTATCTAATGGAGAGACGCAACAACAGATATCCATGATTAAATTTAGTCGACTTGAACTGACCTGAAATGTAATACTACTCAACGTGTTCCCTTACAGAGTTAATAAAGGAAAGGGCAATGTCAATGTAGCAGACAGATCACATTGTGCTGTTACATCAAGTGTCATACAGGGATTCAAAGCATCTAAGACCACTGCAGACATTTATTTCATACAAATTTTCTGCTTTATTTTTATATATTTTTCTTCCCTTTTTTGTTGTTGACATAACTGTATATCAAGAAACGCTAGTCAAAGAATGAAATAGAGAGAGAGAGACAAATGATCGCCTCATTTTTACAGCAAGCAAGTAAATGTAATGGTTTCAGGTATGTACAGCTGGAAACACAAAAACTGTGACTCCAACAGTACTAGTATCAAACCCACCTGTTGGATGATCTTCTGTTCATTGGCTTCTTGTTCAAGCTGTATGTGGAGGGTCCCTGCAGCCATGTCCCCCGAATGCCTCCAGAAATGGGGTTTGCGGAACGAAAGCACGCCCTTTATGGACTGGACCTGCAGAAGAACAGTCAAAAGTAATGTATACCAACTAACTTTGCATAGCTGCAAGTTGTTTAGACATTCAAACCTGTCTATAGCAACCGCCCATGGGAAACACAAAAAGTGGTCTTTGTAGACAGGTTCCTTTAGTTACATGTTTCAATGAGAAACCATTTTCAAGGGAAACAAAAAATGTGGTCTATGTAGGCAGGTGGTCACTAGAGCAGGTTTGACTGTATTTGATTGTTTTTTCATGAATTATATTTCATAACATGAATCTTATGAGATCTCATGAGAAAAGGAAACTAGATGGAACTTGATGCCTCCGCCATAGAGCAATTTTACAAACCAAAACAAACAGACACAATTTTAAAAATTCAAGTTTGATTGTAATCCATCTGTCAGTTTTGATGATAATGCATGCACAAGCTATTTATAGACATACAAAATGAGCCACATGACTTTGACCTGATGAACCTAAAACTGAATCAGTTGATTGGCTCTGCAAGATACATATACATGTCTTGAGTTTGATAGTAATCTGTCTATTGGTTCTGAATACGTGCATATTGACTATACCACCTTCCATTGGGAGATTGGGAGTTTGATTAATGTACTGATTTGCCGCTGAGTAATCGTAGCCGGAGCAGGTGTCGTATAAGCACAATTATATATTATACGTACAAAAGAATTGCAATTTTACTACCATAATGTTACCATGCATAATGTTTTATGTGTAATTTTACTTTGTCACTGATGTATACTTTGTAAAAGAAACTGCAATTCGGCTCTCGTGCCGCGAATGTTTTTTAATGAAATAAACCACTTTAAATAAATAAAATAAATAAAATTAATAAATAAATCCTCCCACGTTTGGCCCAGGATTGGCTCCGATTGGCTAAGCTCTCAGCCACTTTTCCATCGTAGTAGAAGCGTGTGAACTGGGTATGATATAGCTACATTGTTTTCAATTATTAATGCAATTCATGCTTATACTTCTAGATTTCGTAATTTATTTCATTTATGGAAAATAAAAACAAATTTTGCCAAAAAATCTGTTGAAAATGCCTTACCAATCATTTGAAATTATTTACCACAGTGCATTCGTCTTTATCAAAATATTTGTATTGTTTGTAGACACAGCTGCAATTTGATATTCTAAATATGACTAATACATAATACTCATCTGTACTATATCTTTTATTCCTTTCCCGTGAGTTTTTTTGTCTATATTTTTTCTGTTTTATCATCCCTTGTTATGTGTAGTTTCATCACTCCTAAAATGTATTAATTAAAACTAAGATAATTAAAACTACAACAAATTATACGGAATTTCCCATAGTTATCTTATTTAATTTCTCATATTTAATGGTTTGTTTATCTTTATACATGTCATATCTTTAATGGTTTGTATTTTTGTTATATTGTATATATGTTATATTTGATTGTTTATATATTAATAAACGAACGAACGAAAGAACAAAATATTTTCATGTCAAGAATAGTTCTATTTTTTTATATTCAAAACTCAAATATCCTTTCAAAATGGCAAAGTGAGACTTACTTTTTACCTTTAATTCAGTAAATGGTTTTGGTGTGAAGAAATGGAACTTATTACCCTCCTCTATAAAAATTAAGTTCAACTTTACCGTTTTAAAAAGCCTTGTCGCAAATACCTATTTGAAAATGTGTATCAATACATTATTTCGTGTAGGTATACATGTGTGTAAGCAGTAGTTTGTCGCAAATACCTATCTGAAAATGTGTATCAATACATTATTTCGTGTAGGTATACATGTGTGTAAGCAGTAGTTTGTATGTATGTGTGTGCGTCTGTGTGTGGGTATGGTGTTTGAATTATATTTACTTGTTTTTTGCGGGGACCCTATTTATAAGCAATTTGCTTCTTTGTGGTCCTGACCATATATTTGCTTTGTATTTTGTATGATTTGTGTATTTTATTTTCTATGGTATGTTTTGCTTTTACATGTATACGATTTAATAAATCCAATTCAATTCTCCAATTCAAATTTCTCTATTCAATATGGTCGTGTGCTAAGTTTTGGGACTGGCCACTCATCGGCGGAGTCATTGCCAATCAATGCTCATTGGTAAAGGCAATCAATCTGATCATTTTCTAATTCATGCAACTTTAAAAATGGCGCTGTACAACTATAGTTTATACAATACATTCATTTCTCTCCGTCCAGAACTTTGAGACTTGTGTATATTTTGGCAATAGTGTATAAAACCGATATATATATTTAACTTATATATTAACTTCTATCTCGCTCTGCTAAAACAACCGAAAAGTGAAATCAACCGATGTGGAATCAAGTGTAAAACAAATTACATGTATTATGATTCATGAACGAGGGAGAGAGAGAGAGAGAGAGAGAGAGCAGCAACGGCGGACGATTTTTGTTAGAGGTTAAACACAATAGTTGCTTGCTAAAATTGATTTCCCCTGAAATTATAATGTGACATAAAGCAAGAGGAAACTATGATCGACAAAAATGATAATTTCTGAAACACATTTAGAAAACATTTGAATAGAATGAATAAAACATAAATGTGATCATGATGATCTTCAAGTTCCAAATAACCAAGCAAAACTCGGGAAAGATGCAAGTGAGGGTATACTTGAAAATGATGATTTATTGCATATGCCGACGCGATGGCCCGATGATTCGAATTTGCCAAATCCTCGTGTAATAATAGGATTGTTGGGATAAGAAGAGGTGTTCAGTGTTCGAATTTTTGGGCTACCGTGTGCAAACAAAACATCATTTCATCTTTATTATCTACACGAATGATTCGAATATCCATTCTCATTTTCATCATCAAATTCAATATGGTAAATCAAGAACGCCAGGAAATCATCTGATTAAAAACCTGGGAAATGATAGTTATAATAATTTCCAAACTGTTTCTCTCAAAATGCAATGGTATGAATAATTCACTCATTGGTGTACAGCGCTAAATCATTTCTTTCAAATGAAGACGTGAGCAAAACACCTGAAAAAGTAAAACATTTAGATATCTTTTGATACTACAGCAGATGCAGCAGAGTGTCTTTCAAAGTGTGGGGGGGGGGGGGGCACCAACAAAAAGGGCACTTTCTGGAAAAGGGGGCACCTACAAAAGGAAACCTGAAAGCGAAAATATACCCTTTTTAGACAATTGGTAGTCCCTTATACCCCTACTTTGTCATTCGATTGACTTACTTGACTTGACTTGACTTATGCCGTCCACGCAGGCCATGTGCCTCGTGATGGCTTCTCTATGGTGATGGTATGCCAAGTATTTCTGTCTGCAGCCAGTCTTGATGCATCTCTCAGCCTTGGTATGGATCTTGCTTTGCAGTCCTCTGAGATGCAGTCAAGCCATCTTTTGGGTGGACGGCCTCTGGGTCGATTTCCTGTGACTTTTCCTTCAACGGCAATTTTGTGAGTTTCATTCTTTGGACGTGGCCAAAATATTTGAGTCTTTTAGTGGAGACTTTGTCCATAACATCTTGAACGAGGTTCAGGAATTCTTTGATGTGTGTGTTACAGATCTTATCTAGTCTTGTCACCCCCATTATGTGACGAAGGCATGCCATTTCAAACACTTGAAGTCTGTTGCTATCTTCTTTTTTAACTGTCATTAGATTATCAGGGATGATTTCAGTGTTTGCTTCTCTCTTTATATGACCAAACGAAATTTGCTTAAAGAGAAGGTTGAGTTCTGGGAAGGGGTGAAATATAAATTGTGAGCGTTATTATTGTTATTTGGCAAGTGTGGAAGAACATCAGATAAAAAAGTTCCCTGAAAAGCATGGCTCCTCAAATACTTTCATATTCTAAATATTACATGCAACAACGTACAAATCGGGACGGATTTCTATGCCACATGTTCGTGTAGCCCGATATACATCTTTCTGTGTACAGTGCTTGTAACGTTATCAAGACTGGGCCAAATTTCGTATCATTTTGATGATTCCAGAAGCTTGCAGTACACACCAATACTTATATGCTAGATGATCAACATTTTCTGATCGATTCCACACTGTTTCTTTTACAATGCTATTGCATTACCAAAACTCAACTTTATCTTAGATTTATTAAAGCCCTAGAACTTTAATAAATCTTATTCAGTTATTAATTGGAAGCTAATGTGTAAACCTATCTACAAAAACCAATTCTCTGAACATTCGTACATTATGTTCTCCATAGGATTGTCTTAATTCAAAAGACTGACTTCAAAAAGCCACTTTAATTGACTCTTATCCCCTACGCAGTGTGTTAAGATGATAAATAAAAAGGGGCACTTATCTGAATTAAAAGGTGGCACCTTTCCTATGTAAAAATAAGCACTTTAGGGGGTAGTTGAAAAAGGTCAGGGGGGGGGGGGTTGTGACATACGACCTGGCCTCGCCGCCTCTGTACTACAGCGGCGCATGTTGTCGTAAACTGCATAAAATAGAGCGAAATGGAGCAAAAGCTAAATTGTATTTGTTTAGAAATATCGTTGGACACGTACTGCACGCAAACGCTAGAGTGATTGAACTGAATGGCATTTTCTGTTTTTCGTTACTCCAAGCCAATCAGTAGAACCTGAAGGGGTCAGTTACCAATTGGAAGCTAATGTACAAACCTATCGACAAAAAAAAACAATTCTCTCAAAATTGTAAACTACGTTCTCCATAGGATCGTCTTAATTCCGATACAACTGACTTCAAAAAGCCACTTCAATTGAATCTCACCCCCTACGAAGTGTGTCAAGACAATAAATAAAAAGGTGCACTTATCTGAAGTAGAAAGTGGCACCTTTCCTAGGTAAACAAAAGAGGCACTTTAGGGGTACTTGCACCAAGTTCGGGGAGGGGGGGGGGGCATTGTGAACTACGCCCCCGGCCTCGTCGCCTCTGTACTACAGCAGCGCATGTTGTCGTGAACTGAATATTAGGGGCTTTTAGATTCTGCACGACGAGAACGTGGACTGCCCTTTTAAGGCAATGTGACGTCCTTTTAAGGCACTGGCAGTGACGTCATATTGCCTTAAAAGGGCAGTCCGCGTTCTCGTCGTGCAGAATCTAAAAGTCTATAATAGAGAGCGAAATGGAGCGTACAGTTCACGTACAGGACGCGAACGGTAGTCAGAGTGACTTAACTGAAAGGCCATTTCTGGTTTTCGTTAAACCGAGCCAAGCCCTAGAACTTGAAGAAGTCAGTTATCAATTGGAAGCTAAGTACGTATAAACCTATCGACAGAAAAAATCATCTAACATACGGACACTAAACGTTTTCCATAGGATCGTCTTAATTTATACAACCGGCTTCAAAGCCACTTCAATTGACTCTGACTTATTCCTACGAAGTATTTCAAGAAGATATTTTAGGAAGATATCTTATCTAACAAGCCCAACGATCGAACAGGAGCAGTCAAAATGATTCGGCTGATGATCGCCTCGCTGATCTGTGTTATTCTCATCAGCCCGAACCATACAGGTGAGTACATTGGTCCTGACATTATTATAAAAGTCAGGTCTGAGAAAAGTATTTAAAACAATTTATTAGAAATATCATGTAAAACGCGACAACATATTAAACCTCTGTCTCGAATTCATGCGATTAAGTGGTTAATTTATCTTTATTGGCAATTTACAAAGCTTGTTGGAATGTGGGCTATAGTTTTGTATCCCGTCTGTATTATGAGGATAAAGAAGAAGCAGGTAGCCTATTTCCTGTAGACGGCGTTCTTGCTGAAACATTTTTTCGATTGAAAATCTTCTTTCCACTAGACAAGGATAACTTGTCTTACTATTAAACAGCATATATCTTCAAACATGCAAAAGGCTATACCCGCGAGGCACCAATAATTAATGGGACAACGATTTCATCAAATAAGAGAGAAGAAATTTAAATAGGCAGTTTTTAAAGCTTTTAACTCCGTTGTGCTTACAAAATGACATGCTTGTGACAAATATAGTAAGTCCGAGCGCATGTTAATCAGTTTTCCTACAAAAAACATGGATGTAATTGATATTAATATTTGGTGGAGCATGGTTCAAACCTTCTTCATATCGAATCATTTTCATTTATTCTAAAGAAACGCAAGAACATAATAAAACCAGGGCTAATCTATACACAAGAACATAATGATATGTCGCTATTTAAATGAGATAATCTTAAGTTCTTTGGTGTAATTCATCCATTATAATTGTCGATAAATCCTATATTCCGTCTAAAAGGTCCATTTCGAACTTTTACTAACACATTAATATTTCAATAATACATGTACATTAAATCAAAGAAGAACGAGAAAAATAAGGAGAAATAGAACAATAACAAGGACAAATAATAATGATACTAATTAGAAGAATGATTACAATAATACTGATAATGATGATGATAATAATAACAATACTGATAATAATATTAAACCTCTGACTATGCCCTCTCTTAAGGTTTATATTGTTTCGTTTGTAATATCTATTATTTGTTCGTTTATTAATTTGTTTTAATTGTTGTTTTACTTGTTCATCATTGTTTCTGCTTATTGTAGTACATCACTACATTTGTGCCTTTTCCAGTCGGATTTCTTTTTGTCAATGCACAATCTGATAAAGCACTTGACTTTATTATTGAGGAGTAGATTGGTTTATAAGACCTTCCTTTACCATTTATACTTCATGTTGGGATGCTGTGTGAGTGTGTGTATAATTTCAAAGTAAAATTTTGTTAACTAAAGCACTGTCATAAATCATCAAAGTTTTGTTTAAAGAATTATACGTGAATAAAGTGATAAGTGACCCGTAATCTACTAAAATTTGCTTTAGTCCAAAATCATTACCAAAAAAGAACTACTTTGTGTGAGTTCTAAGTTTTCCTTTTGTTAATGGTGATTTCAGACCCAGGCCAAGGTCTGATTCAAATGAATTACAATAGAACTTACAGACAAGGGTCAGCTTCCTTCCCTATTCAAACAACGTTTACTTTTCGTACGCAGGAGGTTGAATACAACACATATTGTATAATTTGGTCAATATACACAACAAGTCTATTACCATTATTATTATTATTACTATAATAATTATTATTTCATCATTGTTATAACTATTATAACGATTGTTTTTATCATTATTATTATCAGTGGCGGATCCAGGGGGGGGGGGGGGGGGGAACGGAGATCCGGGCCCCCTAGGAAAAAAACGTGTGAAAACACGTTAATTTAACCTTTTTTTTTAGATGCCCCCCCCCCTGGCGCTCAAGGGGGTGGGGGGGGGGGGGGGGTGGGTGCACTTTTTCACATTTTCGAGGCCCCCCCCCCGAAAAAAAACAAAAACAAAAACAAAACAAGTGCTCACTACCTCCCTCCCCCTCCCCCTTCCACACTGAGCGAATTATCGGCCGGCGCGATTTTCAAATTTTCGGGAGCAAAAAGAAAATTAGGAAATTAGTGCTCACTACCCTCCGCCCCCCCCCCCCCCCCACTGAGCGAAATATTGGCCGGCGCGATTTTCAAATTTCAGCACACTAAATTTCAAATTGATTTCAAATTTGGGCCCCCCTAACAAATCCTGGATCAGCGCCTGATTATTATTATTATCATTATCATTATTATCTTTATAATTGTTATTGCTATCATTATTGTTATCATTATCATTACTACTATGATTATTATCATTTTTATTATCATCATTATAACCATCGAAATGACCCACAATTTTCCCGAAAACGACCGGAAGTGACTATTTACATTATATAAATAATATATTATAAATCACATTCCAAGGAATTATGAAATCAATGATACCCGTAAAAGTGCTACAAATCATTTGAGAAGTTTTATATTTGAGATATTTACTACAGTGGCCGCCATTTAGAAATCCTAGATGGCCACTGAGATCTATACATTATACATCCTTGAGATGCAGTTTTAATGTCTATACCTAGGTACGAGCCAGGAAAACCATTTATACCTTGAAATCTTAGATCGCATATCTTATTATATTCGAATTTAAGTCACTGTTTAGAATTAAAAGTAGTTACGTGTATAAGTATATTTGAGGTTAGATATTCATATATGCACGAACAAATATCATTAATTTTTACTTTATATACAAGATAATATTGAAACATGGCTGCCATTTTGCCATCCCAGATAACCGTCAGCACCTGAAATTGGCCGCAAATCATTAAATATCCATCTCATTTATAGGGCTACTTTCTTGTTGAGAAAACTCATTCAGGTCAGTTAAAAAGTGTTCTGATGGTCAGGAATCCAAGAAAACCAAGATGTGACCGAAGTGCACACCAGGTTCAAATGACTGCAAATAAGTTATTTTCAAATTAGAGATATTTGTTTTGTCAAGTGAAGGTGTATTGTAAGTGTTATCAAGACCTTTAATTGCCTGTAAAGCTATCGACACAATTTAGCCACTTTTGTTTAGTCTTATCCCCGAAACAGGGCATAAATACCTGAAATGAACTATATCTCAAAACTGGTTCTGTAAATTTATGTTTTCCTTGCATTAGTTGGATATATATTTGATAAAGATATGTTGTAATCTTTTACAACCCACGCGATAAAATACTATTTAGGGGAATCGCATCCTCCTTAAAAATAATGTTGCGAGATTTATTCAACCCAATTTCATTCACTTTTCACTTATTGTCACATTATCATGAAACCTCTGCAATGATGCGGCCTAGAACAAAATTTCGATTTCTTTTCGGGCAATTAGAATATTGAAGGACTGGTCTTTATGCTGCCAATCAGCTATTAGTCTAAGTTGTGGTTGGTCCTACAATGTTCCATATTGTATCTCGGATAGCTACAATATAACAAAATATACATTAGTGTTGATAAGTACATTTATTTGAAAAAACTCTCTTACTTTTAAGGAGTTTAGGGGCATTTGGAATTCCAGGATTTCTAAAGGCTATAACACATTTTAGGTAAGGGTGGATATTTCCTGATTTATGGTTATTTTTATGTAAGCCTTCTGGTGGCCAGCTTAGACGACATTTTAACAATGTATACACTTTCTGGAGGTCCGATTTTCGTATACTTTTAGCATAAAATTTTAAACGTCAAACACTTCCAAAATGTGTGGCAATTTTTTACGAGTTAGGCCATTTTTCCTTACAACTCGACTCGCATATGTGGGCGGAGTACATTGTTTGGTAGATTTTGTTTTTTATTCCAAGATAGTGCTATAGATACTCATTAAGCCCGTCTGTACTAGTTTGGCAGGGAGGGGGGGGGGGTTAGACCTCCCTGCAAGGTCACTGACAGGTGGTTACCTCATCAATTCAGCTCTCAATTAACAGACTAAAAAGGGGATTATGGGGGACCAATAGACACCGACTAGGCACTGCTTGCTATATAGAGGGCGCAAGTCGCTATAAGTAGTGCAGTGAGGCTTTAAAGTTGAAGGACAAACGGCCGAAAATGGTACCAATCAATCAGTACCATTAGGGCACACCTGATTTAGTTATTTGTTGACTAACCTGTATAAGCAGTGAACTGTGAGATATAGCTTACAAATGCATTACAATAGTAATGACGTATCCACTGTCAGCCATCGGTAGTGCAGGATTTTTCTGATGGGGGGGGGGGGGGGGGGGGGGGGGGGGGGGGGGGGGGAGGGGGGAGGTGGAGTAGAGCTGAATCATATTGTTCTGGGTCCAATTAAAGCACAGCGTCTTAAGGCGTGGTGTCCAGGGAAGACAGACCCCCGAAACTCCTGTATTTTGCTAGCGAAAACGCCGCTCCTCGCATAATTTTTTTGTGCACCATTTGAGAAAGCTTTGCCCCCACATTATGTGATATGCGATGTTCAATTGATTCAATTGATTCTTACCCCTTACCAAGCGTGTAAAGAAGATATGCTAAAAAGAAATCTTATCTAAAAAGCCCAACGATCGAACAGGAACAGTCAAAATGATTCGGCTGATGATCGCTACGCTGATCTGTGTTGTTCTCATCATCCCGGACGATGCAGGTGAGATTATTCGTCCTGACATTATTATAAAAGTCAGGTTTGAGAAAAGTGTGTTTTTAAACAATTTATTAAAAGTATCATGCAAAAACGGACAACGTAAGCTCTCCTTCGAATTCGGGCGAGTAAGTGGTTTATTTATCTTTATTGGCAATTGACAGAACTTGTTTGAAATTTCGCGCTGTAGTTTTGAATCCCGTCTGTATTACGTTAAAAAAAAGAAGAAGCAGGTAGCCTATTTTCTTTAGACGGCTTTCTTGCTGAAACATTTTTTCGATTGAAATCTTCTTTCCACTAGACAAGAATAATTTATCACACTATCAAACAGCAGGACATATCTTCAAACATGCAAGAGGCTACCCGCGATGAAACAATAATTAACGGGACAACGATTTCATCAATTAAGAGAGAAGAACTTTAAATAGGCAGTTTTGAAAGCTTTTAACTCCGGTTGTGCTTACAAAATGACATGCTTGTGACAAATAAAGTAGGTCCGAGCACATGCTAATCAGTTTTTCTACAAAAAACATGGATGTAATTGATATACTATTTAGTGGAGCATGGTTCAAACCTACTTCATATCTGAACATTTTCATTTATTCTAAAGAACGCAAGAACATAGTAACAACGGAGCCAATCTATACACAAGAACATAATGATATGTCGCTATTCAAATGAGGTAATCTAAAGTTCTTTGGTGTAATTCATCCATTATAATTGTCGATAAATCCTATATTCCGTCTAAATGGTAAATTTAGAACTTTTACTAACACATTAATATTTCAATAATACATGTACATTAAATCAAAGAAGAACGAGAAAAATAAGGAGAAATAGAACAACAACAAGGACAAATAATAATGATACTAATTAGAAGAATAATTACAATAATACTGATAATGATGATGATAATAATAACAATACTGATAATAATATTAAACCTCTGACTATGCCCTCTCTTAAGGTTTATATTGTTTCTTATTTTTAATATCTATTATTTGTTCGTTTATTAATTTGTTTAATTGTTGTTTTACTTGTTCATCGTTTTTATGTTATTGTAGTACAGCACTACATTTGTGCCTTTTCCAGTCGGAGTTTTTTGTCAATGCACAATCTGATAAAGCACTTGACTTTATTATTGAGGAGTAGATTGGTTACCATTTAGACTTCATGTTGGATGCTGTGTGAGCGTGTGTATAACTTCAGAGTAAAATTTGCTTGTTAAAGCACTGTTCCGAATCACGTTAGTATTTTTTAAAGAATGATACGTGAATAAAGAGACCCGTATTCTACTAAAATTTGCTATAGGGTCAAAAATTGAAAAAGAAAAGCACTTGTGTGAGTTCTAGGTTTTCCTTTTGTTAATGGTGATTTCAGACCCAGGCCAAGGTCTGATTCAAATGAATTACAATAGAACTTACAGACAAGGGTCAGCTTCCTTCCCTATTCAGACAACGTTTACTTTTCGTACGCAGGAGGTTGATTACAACACATATTGTATAATTTGGTCAATATACACAACAAGTCTATTACCATTATTATTATTATTACTATAATAATTATTATTTCATCATTGTTATAACTATTATAACGATTGTTTTTATCATTATTATTATCAGTGGCGGATCCAGGGGGGGGGGGGGGAACGGAGATCCGGCCCCCTAGGAGAAAACGTGTGAAAACACGTTAATTTAACCTTTTTTTTTAGATGCCCCCCCCCCCCCCTGGCGCTCAAGGGGGTGGGGGGGGGGGGTGGGTGCACTTTTTCACATTTTCGAGGCCCCCCCCCCGAAAAAACAAAAACAAAAACAAAACAAGTGCTCACTACCTCCCTCCCCCTCCCCCTTCCCCACTCAACGAATTATCGGCCGGCGCGATTTTCAAATTTTCGGGAGCAAAAAGAAAATTAGGAAATTAGTGCTCACTACCCCCCGCCCCCCCCCCCCCCCCCCCCCCACTGAGCGAAATATTGGCCGGCGCGATTTTCAATTTCAGCACACTAAATTTCAAATTGATTTCAAATTTGGGCCCCCCTAACAAATCCTGGATCCACGCCTGATTATTATTATTATCATTATCATTATTATCTTATAATTGTTATTGCTATCATTATTGTTATCATTATCATTACTACTATGATTATTATCATTTTTATTATCATCATTACAACCATCGAAATGACCCACAATTTTCCCGAAAACGACCGGAAGTGACTATTTACATTATATAAATAATATATTATAAATCACATTCCAAGGAATTATGAAATCAATGATACCCGTAAAAGTGCTACAAATCATTTGAGAAGTTTATATATTTGAGATATTTACTACAGTGGCCGCCATTTAGAAATCCTAGATGGCCACTGAGACCTATACATTATACATCCTTGAGATGCAGTTTTAAAGATGAAGTTGAGTTCTGGTCATGCGATTGCATTGTGAAAGAAACGGTGTGGAACCGACCAGAAAAGGTTGATCATCTAGCATACAAGAATTTGTGTGTATTGCAAGGTTCTGGAATCATCAAAATGATAAGAAATTTGGCCAAGTCTTGGTAAAGTTACAGACACTGTACACAGAAAGATGTATATGGGACTACACGAACACGTGGCGTAAAAAGCCGCCCCCCGATTTTTACGATGTTACATGCATATTTAGAATATGAAGGCATTTGAAGAGCCATGCTTTTCAGAGAACATGTCTTATCTGATGTTCTTCCACACTTGCATAATAAGAATGAGTAATGCTCACAAATTATTTTTCACCTCTTCCCAGAACTCAACCTTCTCTTTAATGTCTATACCTAGGTACGAGCCAGGAAAACCATTTATACCTTGAAATCTTAGATCGCATATCTTATTATATTCGAATTTAAGTCACTGTTTAGAATTAAAAGTAGTTACGTGTATAAGTATATTTGAGGTTAGATATTCATATATGCACGAACAAGTATCATTTATTTTTACTTTATATACAAGATAATATCGAAACATGGCTGCCATTTTGCCATCCCAGATAACCGTCAGCACCTGAAATCGGCCGCAAATCATTAAATATCCATCTCATTTATAGGGCTACTTTCTTGTTGAGAAAACTCATTCAGGTCAGCTAAAAAGTGTTCTGATGGTCAGGAATCCAAGAAAACCAAGATGTGACCGAAGTGCACACCAGGTTCAAATGACTGCAAATAAGTTATTTTCAAATTAGAGATATTTGTTTTGTCAAGTGAAGGTGTATTGTAAGTGTTATCAAGACCTTTAATTGCCTGTAAAGCTATCGACACAATTTAGCCACTTTTGTTTAGTCTTATCCCCGAAACAGGGCATAAATACCTGAAATGAACTATATCTCAAAACTGGTTCTGTAAATTTATGTTTTCCTTGCATTAGTTGGATATATATTTGATAAAGATATGTTGTAATCTTTTACAACCCACGCGATAAAATACTATTTAGGGGAATCGCATGCTCCTTAAAAATAATGTTGCGAGATTTATTCAACCCAATTTCATTCACTTTTCACTTATTGTCACATTATCATGAAACCTCTGCAATGATGCGGCCTAGAACAAAATTTCGATTTCTTTTCGGGCAATTAGAATATTGAAGGACTGGTCTTTATGCTGCCAATCAGCTATTAGTCTAAGTTGTGGTTGGTCCTACAATGTTCCATATTGTATCTCGGATAGCTACAATATAACAAAATATACATTTAGTGTTGATAAGTACATTTATTTGAAAAAACTCTCTTACTTTTAAGGAGTTTAGGGGCATTTGGAATTCCAGGATTTCTAAAGGCCATATCACATTTTAGGTAAGGGTGGATATTTCCTGATTTATGGCTATTTTTATGTAATCCTTCTGGTGGCCAGCTTAGACGACATTTTAACAATGTATACACTTTCTGGAGGTCCGATTTTCGTATACTTTTAGCATAAAATTTTAAACGTCAAACACTTCCAAAATGTGTGGCAATTTTTTACGAGTTAGGCCATTTTTCCTTACAACTCGACTCGCATATGTAGGCGGAGTACATTGTTTGGTAGATTTTGTTTTTTATTCCAAGATAGTGCTATAGATACTCATTAAAGCCCGTCTGTACTAGTTTGGCAGGGAGGGGGGGGGGGGAGGGTTTAGACCTCTCTGCAAGGTCACTGACAGGTGGTTACCTCATCAATTCAGCTCTCAATTAACAGACTAAAAAGGGGATTATGGGGGACCAATAGACACCGACTAGGCACTGCTTGCTATATAGAGGGCGCAAGTCACTATAAGTAGTGCAGTGAGGCTTTAAAGTTGAAGGACAAACGGCCGATATTGTTCTGGGTCCAATTAGAGCACAGCGTCTTAAGGCGTGGTGTCCAGGGAAGACAGACCCCGAAACTCCTGTATTTTGCTAGCGAAAACGCCGCTCCTAGCATAATTTTTTCCCACTATTTGAGAAAGCTTTGCCCCCACATTATGTGATAGGCGATGTTAAACTCACGTTCTGTTATGATGTAGAGATTATACTTGCCTGATATTTGATACCTGTAATCAGGGGCGGTGATTTATTTTCATGCCGGGGCGGGGGCGAAAAGCAAAGGACGAGGGAGCATAGTGAAGGAGATGGGCGAATGTGACGGAAGTGAATACACCCTCACAGGTTTGTGAAGTTTTGTTGTATTAAAAAAAAAAAAAAAAAAATTAATAGCAAAACTATGTAGTATAAAAAAGTATAAACCTATCGAGAAAAAAAAGATCTCTTAAAATTCGTGCACTACGTTCTTCATAGGATCGTTTGAATTGTAATAACTGACTTCAAAGAGCCACTTTAATTGACCTTACGAAGTGTGTTAGGATGATAAATAAAAAGAGGCACTTATCTGAAGTAAAAATTGGCACCTTCCCTATGTAAAAAGAACCCCTTTCGGGTACTTGAAAAAGTTCGGGGGGGGGGCATTGTGACACACGCCCCCGGCCTCACCGCCTCTGTACTACAGCAGCGCATGTGGTCGTGAACTGAATATAATAGAGCGAAATGGAGCAATATAGCCGAAGTTAGTCACATACTGCACTCGAACGGTAGAGTGATTTAACTGAAAGGCGTTGTCTGGTTTTTGTTAGTCTAAGCCAAACCCTAGGACGTGAAGACGTCAGTTATCATTTGGAAGTTAATCCATCGACAAAAAAAATTCTCTCAATAATCGTAAACAACGTTGATTATAGGATCGTCTCAGTTCATACAACTGTCTTCAAAAAGCCACTTCAATTGATTCTTACCCCTTACCAAGTGTGTTAAGAAGATATGCTAAAAATAAATCTTATTTAAAAAGCCCAACGATCGAACAGGAACAGTCAAAATGATTCGGCTGATGATCGCTACGCTGATCTGTGTTGTTCTCATCATCCCGGACGATGCAGGTGAGATTATTCGTCCTGACATTATTATAAAAGTCAGGTTTGAGAAAAGTGTTTTTTAAACAATGTATTAAAAGTATCAGGCAAAAACGGACAACGTAATCTCTCCTTCGAATTCGGGCGAGTAAGTGGTTTATTTATCTTTATTGGCAATTGACAGAACTTGTTGGAAATTTCGCGTTGTAGTTTTGAATCCCGTCTGTATTACGTGAAAAAAAGAAGAAGCAGGTAGCCTATTTCCTTTAGACGGCTTTCTTGCTGAAACATTTTTTCGATTGAAAATCTTCTTTCCACTAGACAAGAATAATTTATCACACTATCAAACAGCAGGACATATCTTCAAACATGCAAGAGGCTACCCGCGAGGCAACAATAATTAATGGGACAACGATTTCATCAATTTAATAAGAAAGAAGAACATTAAATAGGAAGTTTTGAAAGCTTTTAACTCCGGTTGTGCTTACAAAATGACATGCTTGTGACAAATAAAGTAGGTCCGAGCACATGCTAATCAGTTTTTCTACAAAAAACATGGATGTAATTGATATTACTATTTAGTGGAGCATGGTTAAAACCTTCTTCATATCTGAACATTTGCATTTATTCTAAAGAACGCAAGAACATAATAACAACGGAGCTAATCCATACACAGGAACATAATGATATGTCGCTATTTAAATGAGATAATCTTAAGTTCTTTGGTGTAATTCATCCATTATAATTGTCGATAAATCCTATATTCCGTCTAAAAGGTCCATTTCGAACTATTACTAACACATTAATATTTCAATAATACATGTACATTAAATTAAAGAAGAACGAGAAAAATAAGGATAAATAGAACAACAACAAGGACAAATAATAATGGTACTAATTAGAAGAATAATTACAATAATACTGATAATGATGATGATAATAATAACAATACTGATGATAATAATAACAATACTGATAATAATATCAAGCCTCTGACTATGCCCTCTCTTAAATTTTATATTGTTTCGTATTTTTAAAATCTATTATTTGTTTGTTTATTAATTTGTTTTAATTGTTGTTTTACTTGTTCATCATTGTTTCTGCTTATTGTAGTACATCACTACATTTGTGCCTTTTCCAGTCGGAGTTTTTTGTCAATGCAAAATCTGATAAAGAACTTGACTTTATTATTGAGGAGTAGATTCGTTTATAAGACCTTGCTTTTCCATTTATACTTCATGTTGGGATACAGTGTGAGCGTGTGTATAATTTCAAAGTGAAATTTGTTAACTAAAAAAGCACTGTTCTGAATCCTTATTTTTTTTAAAGAATGGAACGTGACTAAAGTGATAAGAGATTCTATTCTACTAAAATTTGCTTGAGGGCAAAAAATTGAAAAAGAAAAGCATTTGTGTGAGTTCTAGTTTTTCCTTTTGTTAATGGTGATTTCAGACCCAGACCAAGGTCTAATTCGAATGAATTACAATAGAACTTACAGACAAGGGTCAGCTTCCATTCTTTATTCAGACAACGTTTACTTTTCGTACGCAGGAGGTTGATTACAACACATCTTAATTTGGTCCATATACCCAAGTCTATTACCATTATTATTATTATTACTATTATTATTATTGTTATGATTATTTCATCATTGTTAATACTATTATTACGATTGTTATTATCATTACTATTATCAGTGGCGGATGAAGGGGGGGGGGGGGGGCCGGCCCCCCGGAAAACCCCCGTGTATTTTAACTTTAATTAAACCCTTTTTTGGGAGATGGGCCCCCCTGGCGCTAAAGGGGGGGGGGGGGGCGATTTTTCAAATTTTCGAGGCCCCCCCCCCCAAAAAAAGTACTCACTACCCCCTTCCCCACTGAGCGAATTATCGGCCGGCGCGATATTCAAATTTTCGGGAGCAAAATTAAAAAAAAAAAATTAGTGCTCACTACCCCCCCCCCCCCCCCCTCTTACCCAGCACACATTTCAGCACACTAAATTTCAAATTTATTTTTAATTTGGGCCCCCCTAAGAAACCCTGGATCCGCGCCTGATTATTATTATTATCATTATCATTATTATCTTTATAATTGTTATTGTTACCATTATTGTTATCATTTTCATTACTACTATGATGATTATCATTTTTGTTATCATCGTTATAACCATCGAACTGGCCCACCATTTTCCCGAAAACGACCGGAAGTGACTATTTACATTAAAGAAATTAATATATTTTAAATCACATTCCAAAGAATTATGAAATCAATGGTATCCGTAAAAGTGCTACAAATCATTTGAGAAGATTTATATTCGAGATATTTACTACAGCGGCCGCCATTTAGGAATCCTAGATGGCCACTGAGACCTATACATTATACATCCTTGGAATTTCTCAATTTTGTCTTTATTTTCTGAAAGAGCATCGAAAATAATGTCCCAATGTCGAAAACCAATTAAATATGTTAAGTATGGGCTATAACATGATCATCTGAATTAATAGATTTCCTATAGGAACTAGGTTATATTGTTTTGGTTCATAACATTAAAATGAAGAAAAAATTAAGAAATTCCCAAAACGATTTTTATGATGTCACAGCTTCGGTACTCTATACTATTCAAATTTGAGTCACTGTTTAGAATTAAAAGTAGTTACGTGTATTTGAGGGTAGATATTCATGAATGCACGATCAAGTATCACTTAGTATTACTTTACATATACAAGATAATATTAAAAAAATGGCCACCATTTTGCCATCCAAGATAGCCGTCAGCACCTGTATTGGCCTGAAATAATTAAATATCCATCTCCTTTGCAGGGCTACTTTATTTAGATGAAATTCATTCAAGTCAGTTAAAAAGTGTTCTGATGGTCAGTAATCCAAGAAAACCAAGATGTGTCCAAAGTGCACAGTGAGTTATTTTCAAATTTGAGATGTTTTGTTGTTGTCAAGATGAGAGTTTATTTGTTATCAAGACCTTTAATAGCCTGTATAGCTATCAACACAAGAATAACTCAAAACTGTTCTGTGAATTCATGTTTTCCTTCCATCAGTAGCCTAGGCTCATTGATAAAAATATTTAAATCATTTACAACCCATGCGATAAAGTACTATTTACGGGAATCGCATGCTCCTTAAAATGAATTTCATCCACTTTTCGTTTTTTTTACATTATCATGAAACCTCTGCAGTGATACGGCCTAGAACATAATTTTGAATATTATTCGTGCAATTTGCAGCTATTAGTCTTAGTTGTGGTTGGCCCCAGGCCTGGTTGGCCCTACAATGGTCCATATTGTATCCCTATCATTAAGATAAATGGTTATATTTAGTCAGTTGTGGGACCATTTACCTAAGCAGTGTTGACTTACAGCTCCTTAAGAATAACATATGCCATCACGAAAACTATATTAGCGACTATATAAGATACTTTCTCTTGCCATATGGCTGCAAAGTCTTTGTTTACAAATAGGCCTATACGGGGCGTCCCAGAAAAAATGAAACCGAAATTTTATCGATTTTTTATCATATCTTAATCACAATTATAATTAATAAATGACACATATTTTTAAAGCATCGGATCTTTCGTCTCCTTTGTGCATGGCTGATCGTCAACAAAACGGAGTTAAGTCTTTTGTCAACTTTGTTTGTTGCTACGGCAGGCAGCCAGTGAAAATTAACTCGTTTAATAAAATTATGGAAATGCAAGCATTGCTTTAATAAGCAAATATAACTTTTTAGTCCTGGCTCATTTTTCCTAATTGAGGTGTCATATTAAAGGGCAGAAATTGAACTTTCTAGAAATTCGATTTTCTCTTTGAAATTCAGATACCGCCCGCTAAATATTGTTTTGGTTTCCTCTCTTCAAATTGTTTTTAATCACTCATGCGTGAAGTATTCATCATATGAGTTACATCACATGAACGAACAGGATCTAAGCTTTACAAATATGTGTCATTTATTAATTATAATTGTGATTAAGTTATGATAAAACATCCATAATTCTCGGTTTATTTTTTTTCTTTCTGGGACGCACTGTTTATCAAAAAGTCTAATGAGAACAGGAACTCATTGTCAGATCTCTATGATTCTTGTCTGCTAATGGACAATTTATTACTATTCAATTTAGTGGATTTACTTCCACCTCCGCCCCAAACCGCGAACACCAAAGACTTGGTGTGGAGGGATCACGATTCACTAATAATGTTAGATGGTGCAGGCCATATTGGATGGTAAGGTGCACTCTAAAAAAAAACTGCTCAATTTGAGTCAAAATGTACTCTTTTGAGTAGTCAAAAGGGAACCACCCGACTTTTGAGTAAACTTTACTCAGCATGTGTTGAGTAACAAATCTACTCATCTGTTGAGTAAAATATTACTCAATAAAAGACTAAATCTCTACTCAGTTTGAATGAGTAAACCTTTACTCAATATTTACTCCTTTGTCGAGCGGTTCCCTTTTTTTTACTCAGTACTGGGTAGAAACGTAATCAACTCATGTCGAGTAAGAAACTGCTCATGAGTTGAGCCAAATTTTACTCAATTAACGAGTACATGTTTTGACTCAAATTGTTTGAGCGATTTTTTTGCTCAAATATTGAGTATGATTTTTTCTGGGTAACGCTTAGTTACTCAATCAATATTGAGTAAAAACATGTATTAAGTTAAGTACATGTTTTTACTCAATACTGATTAAAACAAAGGTGGATTCAACTCGGGTTTTAACTTTTTGACTAAGGGTTTAACTAAACCGCTGATTAATATTGTTCTTTTTTTAACAGCTGTTAAGTAACCATTATTTGTCAATAGAGAATATAAACCATAATTTTGCCCGATTTCTAAATTTAGCATTGATTTAAAGTTCTTGACTCACAAACTATGCAAATAACATAAAGTCAACGACATTTTATAAATTCAGTAACATAATTTGTGAACTTTAATTACCAAAATAAGTTTGAATCACAGCGAAAACTCGGAGTTCTCTCATCAAAGAAAGACTCTCATTATTAGTCCATCTGTACTAGGGTCCATGGTTTAATAAGATCCGTGGTACGAATTCCATGAATGAGACGATCAAAGAAGTCCCATATGACAGCTGTCTGGGCAGGGTAATCCAGCTGTAGTACTTGAAACATCTTGTAGCAGTAATCAACTGCTGCTGTCAATGAAGAGCATGAATAGGCGCTTCTCTCGAGGACAGTGTCCTGGCTTCCTCGGTGCTCATCAAAGCACCAGCAAACACAGTGGGCTCCTTCCTCTGAAGGAGGCCAGACAAAAGTCCAAGCCAGTTCCTTCCTAAAATGATAACATTTGGATATGTATTTAACATGGTAGGAATTAACAAGGTAGAGGTTAATATGTGCATTAAGTTTCGATAGGATGATAACAACTAATTGGTTTTGATAAAAAGAAGATTGTCTTTTTCGGGGGGAAGTTGTCCTACTCCGAGTCCTAGGGGGTAATTTTCTAGGGGTAATTGTCATCTGGGGTGGTTGTCTTTAGGGGGTTATTTTCTGGGGGGGGGGGGGTAATTGTCCCACTGGTAATTGGCCGATTGCCCAGGGGGTAATTGTCCTAGAACCATCTGCATCAATATGCCTACCCCAGGCCAATACGTGTTTAATACAAATACAATAAAGTAGGCTAGCTATTAGCTATGCACGCTCGCCCTTAGAGAATCGCCCAAGTTCAAAATCACATTAATGACATCGACAGTGACAACAATAATTTCGCAATCTTGATCAACACAGTGTCCTTGAGACTTGACTAAATATCACACGGTAGCTCTTTTAATATTATCATGAGGATTTCTTACCTAGATGTCGGTTGGAGCTCATCCAAGCTCGATCCATGAGCTCAGAATTTCTTCCCAATGTGTCACATCTATCTCAGTTCTTTCGCATCTTTCTGCACGCGCACATGCATGCACGAGACATGCACATGACGGACAATGAAAGAGTACAAAATATACAGTTCCTTAGGTAGACAAAGGAATATACAGCTGCTATTATGTAAAAATGTGTAGAACAGGTGTCACTTGCATATTGACAGCTAGTTGCACTTTCCATCGATCCAACTTTCACTCGCACCCGAGGTAAATTCGGGTAAGAGATCAATGTTGAGTTATTTATCACCTGCCGCCGCGTAATACCCAACCGTAGTTTACTCAAAATTGACACAAACGAAGTTCTTACTCAATGTTGAGTCATTGATTTACTCTTTATCGAAGGTAACAAATTACTCGGATGCCGAGTACCACTAAAATTGACTTCTTACTCCAGCTTGAGTACTGAATTGCTCCTTTTGTTACTTAGCTTATTTTACTCGGCACAATTTACTCGCTGACATTAAGAGTGTGGCGTTCATCTGACCTGCCGTCTTGCAGCTAAAATTATCGACACTTCTTATTTGTATAGATGCCGAAACCTGGTAGCCCATAGGATAGTACATGTGGCTACAACGATACGTACTGATACTTCTTCATGTACGATCGAATATCCTTATACTACTCAAATACACTATCAAATTGACAATAACATGTTCAATAATATAGATTCTAACCCAAATCTGGTCATATTAGAAATTTGGCAGCCATTTTGGACGCCATCTTGGATTGCCAGATTTCCTGACTGCCAAAACACATTTAGAGTCGGCTTAATGGATTTATCGACCCCTAAATCCTGTATATTACATCTTTAGAATGGATATTACCTGATTTAAGGCCCTAAAGTTAATTCACGGCGGCCATTTGGGATAGCAAGAATATAACAAAATATACATTTAGTGTTGATAAGTACATTTATTTGTAAATAGCCACTTACTTTTAAGGAGATTGGCGGCATTTGGAATTCCGGGATTTCTTAAAGCCATAACACATTTTAAGTTAGGGTGGATATTTCCTGATTTATGGCTATTTTTATGTAAGCCTTCTGGTGGCCAGCTTAGACACCATTTAATAATTTATCCACTTTCTGGAGGTACGATTTTCTTATACTTTTGGCATAATATTTCTGACGTCAAACACTACCGAAATGTGTCGCAATTGTTTAAAGGTATTACAAAGTTTTGGGAAATTTTGAAAAATGGGTGGATAATGATTCTTTACAATTTTGATATATTTGGATGACCCTGTGGATGTATTAAAAACACCAGAAATTTTAGCCCCTAAAACACTTCTGCTTTCGAGAAAAATTGAATATAAAGATTTACCGGTGCTCCCGGTAAATGTTGATAAATTTCAAATAGCTCCTACTGCCGTACAATGGTAGCTGCGACCATGAAAATCTCAGAGTATGTAGTTGTGGTATATCATTTCCAAACGAGAATAGCTAATCGATCGATTTTAGTCAATAAACATTGTTTTATAGCTTAATTAATATCTTGACCTTAAGAGGGAGCTGTTCAACGTAAATTGTTTATTATTTACAATTTCATAACTTTAGGGTCGATTTCGACCGCGACAACGATCACTGAATATTGTAGGATCGTACATGCTTCCAATATGTTCATTTGAACCAAATTCATGACCCCATACCAAAACTTTGTATTACCTTTAAGGGTTGGGCCATTTTTCCTTATAACTCGACTCGCATAATTATGTAGGCGGAGGACATTGTTTGGTAGATTTTGTGGTGTATTCGAAGATAGTGCGTTAGCCTAGATACTCCGTAAAGTTGAAGGACGAATGGCGGAAAATAGAACCAATCAATCAGAACCAGAAGGGCACACCTGATTTAGTCATTTGTTATGTGTTGACTATACGCATTGACCTGTGAGATATGTTTTACAAATGCATTACAATAGTATATAATAAGGTATCCACTGTCAGTCATGCGCGAGTGCAGGATTTTTGTGATGAGGGGGGGGGGGGGGGGGGGGAGGGGGGGGGGTAGAGCTGAAACATATGCAAAATGCAAGAGACGAGGGAGCATAGTGAAGAACAGTGGCGAAGGTGACGGAAGTGACTACACCCTCACATGTTTTTGAAGTTTTGTTGTATTAAAAATTACAGTCCTTAGCAAAACTTTAGTATAAAAAACAAGCAATATACTTTTTCACACATCCCTTTTACTTTGCCGGTATTAGTGTGCAGTCCAAGGGTTGTAAAGATTTAGTAGGGAAACACACAGTGCACACTGTGCTGGCGTGATACCAACGAAATACAGATTTTATACACTATTTACTTGTACATTTTGAAGGATATTATGCGAAGGAGCGAGAAGATTTTTGAATTTGTATTAGTCTAAAAGCTGCACTCTTGCCCCCCCCCCCCAGAGCGTGTTGCAGTCTTTGGTCAGTATTTGCTATACATTTTTTATTTGCACTTTTTCAAATTTCCCGGGGAGGGGGGGGGGGGGGGAGGATCTCCCCTTAACAAATGGAGAGGGGGTAGGGTGGGGACGTGTCCCCCCCGTCCCCGGGAATCGCTGCCCCTGCCTGTTATATGGCGGAATCCTCAAATACATTCATAGAGAGTTTGTCAACCTAGGTACCATTGTGCTCATGTATATCGATGTTCAGTGCGGGTTTTCACAGTATTAAGTTGAACAGATTACATCCCGCCGTTACACGGTTACGGTATTATAAGGAATTATGTTCCAATCATTTGTCAATCAATATTAAATAAAAAGGAACATCTATACGTATGATTTAAAATTCCCTGCTACAGGTATGACATGACGGTATCAATACAATCCGTTTGTTTAGACTCCAAATTACAATGTTTTTTTTTTAATTAGTATGGATACGGTCAAACCCCTTTAATTTATCACTTTTTGCATCCGATTCCCTTGTGATGTTGACGTTGTCTTGCATACATTTATACAAAAATACAACACAATAATGATGATGGTGTTTGATATCTTGTTCAGCTACTATGACTCATGGCATTAAATCAATTTAGAACATGGATTTTGTGCAAAGAGAACTAACCAACATTTTGTTCTTTCATCTCTAATCACATTAAACATTGGCATTAGGGGGAGTTACGAAGGTAAGAGCGGGTTATCAAATCAATGATCTTAATAACCGAACCAAAATATGTGCGCTGATATCAGAAATATCAATCCCATTGAATACATTTACGCAGTTCGGACCACTTTGGTCATTTCGATCACAGGCTAGCCGTTTTGCTGCGATGCACTATTTGAAAGACGTCGACCAGGGGGTCGTTAGTCGGAACCGCCACAAGTTCATGGACATCCTTTGTCCATAGAGGGCGTACTTGGAAAGCAGTTTTGGTAAACTGAATGTACCTACCCTCTATTTTAAATAAAACTTGAATAAATAAATAAATAACTAAATAATCCTGTTGAAACTTGTATAATAGAATTAACACGCGTTTCTATGGGATGTCCACGAACTTCGACTTATGACGGTTTCGAGTATTACGGTCTCCAGCAACCTGAACAATCGGAATGTCACAGCTTGCCGGAGGGGGCGCTTTTAACTGTAAATCCACCCCTATTATATTGGTGTTATTATTGTTTATTCGGCAAATACAACATAAAGAAAACGATGGATGAAAACAGCAGAGTTGAAGATTATCACATGTATGCAAGAAGAACAACAACTCATATAAAATCGACTTACGTAACTATAACCCAATGGTCTTTTCCCACTTCTTCCTGAATGGGTTGAATTACAATTATACTATGAAAATAAATATTAATTATTTCGTATTTATCTTGGTTTCAGAGGCATTCTTACGAAGACGGCGACGGGTAGCTGCTCCTCCACCTCCAGGTATGTTTATAGTGACGGATTCGGTGACAGCTATGCATCAGGTATCATTGTACAGTGGTTCATCAATGCCTATCAATCCAAAGGCGGAGGGTTCGAAGCCCATCCAGGCACTAACATCTTTTGGAAAGGCATTAATCCATATTCGCTGCTCCCCACCCAAGTGTAAATCTGCACCTGGGGTAATAGTAATTGGATCCTGGTTCTCGGAATAAATATCGTTGAGACTGATGGGGCCCTCCTTGGGTATACAAAATAATAATTATATTGTGATATCATGCAGTTTGTCTGCGAAGCCGGACTGCATGCCTGTACTTAATTAAACACATATAAATACACAGAAAGCGCTTAGAAACCTTTGTATGACTCCACAAATATGCAATGTATTGCCATGAATGTGAAAGGGTTTTATTCATTATTCTCCTCCCGACATGCTTTGTATGGGGGAATCATCCCTTCCATTTTTCCTGCAAAAGTCTCTCTCTCTGTCTCCACTGTAGTCCCACTCTTTTTGTAAAACTACATGTATATCTTTTTCTTTCTATACTTCTCTTTTCGTTTATCTCCTCTTTAACCTTTAACCATAATACCCCGCACTTTCTAGTTTATGAACTAGCAGTGATGTTTCTTTGTCCTTCATTTTGATTATCCTCAGGCCTCTCTTTCTCCATCTTCATATCGACGGTTTCTCATATCTTTCGTTCACTTTTTCCTTCGGTGATTTTCTTCATATTCCCATTCTTCTCTGTTTCACTGCGGCTCTTGAGTCAATCATTATATTTTTATGTGCCCTTCTCTCTAATATCTTTTACAGGCCTAAATAATTACATTACCCTCTGCCCATAATTTTATTACTGTCCCTTTCAACTAACAATAACATAACATTCCTTGTAAGGCCTATTATACCTTTAATATTGCATTGACGACTTTCGTCAAGGACTATTTCTTATTCAGTTCGCGTTTTATCTCATGCCAAAAATCTCATTCGTTTTGTACGGAGTGCTTGTGTTTCCTATCCAGGTCCTTTCCTCCAGCCCGATCCCTTTCAAATTTTATAGGCGTGTTCTCCGTCATCAATTCTAGGTCACCTGATTCTTTATTTTTTAAAATCACTCATGCGTGACTGTCCAGGGGCAATTTTGTCCGTTTCTGGTCCGTTTTAGTAGGGTGATCATACTGCCTGTGCACACAGTCTGCCCCACGAACACACACACACACTCAACAGCACTCAGTTGGTAGAATTTTTTGTAAATTTATTTAAAAAAAACTAAACAATATTTAATTTTTTTTATTTCACATATATTTCAAGCATAACTACAATTCTGTGTAGTTTCATTGAGGCATGTGGGATATATGTAAAATTATTTAATTAGAATATTGTCTTTTCAGCGATGTGTGACATGGCCCGCTGATCGCCCATTGACTCGCGCTGCTATTCTGCGTGGTGAAAATGCACCTCAATGTATAAAACTCCCCTACAAAAATGCAATATCCTCATATGTTTCACTCATTGATTCAATTTGTTATTTACACTCAAGGTAGCCACAACTGCACTGGGGTCACCACACTTCTTGGAACTCTGAAATTCAGTCCCTTTGGAATGTTATGCCCTGTTGAATGGTTTCTCGGAAAATCGTCATAAATCCTCAAATCTGACATCTTTTAAATAGCCAAATATACTGTGATGTAGCTGGAAGTCTACAAATTCTTATCATATGATAGGTTTTTCTGAATAATTTGTGAAACACATAAGGAAATAGCTGTGACGGTGATCCAAGTAATTTCCATCGCCATATTTTATTGGCATTGCAAAAATATTTGGAATTTAAGGTTAATATTTGGTGTAAATATGATCTATGAATATATGATTTAAAAAATGCCCCCAAAATGAACAGTTTGGCTTTCCTAATTTGCATAATGAGTGCGCGAATATATAATTAGCTGAAATGACCTAATTTGCATATTTGATGAATATTCATGATTTTTTTATTATTTCAAATGAAATATATTTCCATACCTGTAAGATATACATAGGTTTCACTGATGTATCATGTTCGGTTTTGATTTGATTACATATGTGACCCGGCACCACAAAACCACCAAAAAGTCGCAAAAAATTATTTTCCTGATTTCATCTGATTATGAAAGAAGAAGTTCTCCTCATTAAAATGGTATATTACTTGTCCAAATTGAAGCTTCCTAACCCTTTCAATTTAGTGAATGAAAAGAGCTGGTGAGGGAGGTTACTGGTATTAAATTGTGAGAAAGAGAGCTTTAAAGTTTGGGGCTATTCAAGCATGTGGAGCAAGCAAACCACAGGGAAATCAATAGAAGGGTGAATCAAAAGGCCATAGCAACTACTATGAAGAGATTTTCAGATTAGGCTGAAATTTGGCCTGATGGTCAAACATAGTCTGTTCATTATGTTTCTGAGGTTTCAATGTGTGGACTTAAGTCTTTCAAAAGTTATTATGTTGTAAATGTATAGAGTTGTAATTGGACAGATTAAGTGAACTGCAACATAGTGCCGAGACACCTGCACTAGACAATGCCTATTCATGGTGGACCCGGAGTCTTTTTGTTCCCCCTTACATAACACTGCTTGTCACCTATCTTGTTTTGTATACATCTGGGCAATTATTTGTAACCACATTATCAGGAATTCTCTCGTCGCTGTCTTGCCCGAAGTGTTCAGTAAGCAAAGCTGTAAGGTTGGCCTGATCCCCCGCAGCTAGCCCCCGCATCATCGCTTCGTTGACCGCCCGAGCTACCCGGGCATCTGCGTTGGTGCACCCCGGTACCATCCCACGGCTCTGCTCACGTACAAAACCTGGCATTGTAACGACGTTGTAGACTTTTTCGCAACTTGTCACTCTCAAATGTATAAAATATAATAATGTTCTTAGGTCTACTCTTGATCAACAAATTCTGGATATGTGATGTACAATCAAGCTACTCGAAGTCGTTAACGGAGAATATAAGACGAACGCAAATCTGGAACTCGGATGTGAAAGCGGATACAAACAAAATGGCGCGCCGCACTGATTGCTATAACGGACCAATCACAGCCCGCGTAGCACGACCCGTTAGCAACGACCGACCATTTCCGGACTACGATAATTTCGCTCGGGAAAAGTGATCAAATTTTGGAAGAGACCGAAGGCTGTGCGAAAAAAACCGGTCTAGAAAAACCGTTTAAAACACATCTTCTACTATGTTTTAGACTTCCAAATGTTGATACTAGGTACAGAAAAGACCACTCTTTCAGAAAATGCAAAAAAACAAAAATCTATTTTTTTCACCTAAATTGACATTTTAGCTGATTACGGAGAATCGCTGGTTGCGACTTTTTGTTGGTTTTGTGGTGCCGGGTCACATATGCGCATAATAATTAGGCGGACTTAGTTATTTTTACAACTTTTTCATATCTGCAGATTCGCAAAAATGGCAAACATGACTTATTTTGTTGGCTTCTGTTTTCAAAACGGAAATAGATATATGAATTTTCTGTTTTGTATTGTTTACCACAAAGATTATATTTTAGTGTCTGATAATTTAATTTATTATTTGTGTCCAAGAAAGTGATGAATTAAGTTGTCAACTTTGTCGAATTTCGCAATTTTTGCCAATTTGACCATTTCTGGCACGTTTTTCGGTAATTTTGCGATATCAAAAAAATGGTACAAAATCACAATGAATTGACCGATTTCAATTCATTTTTTTGTTTTTTGAAGCTTTCATAAAGCTTGATTATTTGCACCCATCAAATAACATGTGTTTGTTGTAATTATTTTTGGTGTGCTATACCTAGTTTTAGGAACTTCCTTTCTTCCTTCGTATCTCCACTATCCTTGATGATACAGACTTCTAACAAATCCCTGTAGATAGTCCATAATACACGTCATAGATGTCATCTTTATACTCGAAATTTAAGACCGTAATCGATTCGGTCAAAAATCTCAAATATTCTTTAAAAAATGACACCTAAAAACCGCTAATTGCCATAACTTTCTCATACAAATTCTGTTTTGTCTCAAATTTTTGCAGTAATTTGATCGTATTGTAGCACACGTACTCGCCAAACTTCACGCTCCAATGGTCATGCATGATATAAATAGCGCTTCTAAAGTTCTGAAATTGGCTTTCTTTCTGTGGCCGTAGCTCCATTATGCCTGGCCAAACCCATACTCCTTTTTTGGGTTTAGATACCTCAATTGATATCCCTTTCCCTAACCGACTTTGCGAAAATCCTCCAAATTTGCAGTTTTCAAGAAAAAATGAGAAAAACTTCAACTTGTATATTCATTTATGTGTTCAAACTGTGTCCAGTTACTTGTCAGGTAAACTACAGTCCACCCCTGAGTAATACAAACAATGCGTGCCCTTCTGGAATGATCATCGCTGTGAATACACAATGTGATTTTACCTGCCCAGCTGGATATAATCTGGTCGGGATCCCAACTGTCTATTGCCAGACCAACGGTCTTCTATCTGATCAAATTGGATGTGAGAGTAAGTAAAATTATGACAAAAATGTTTAATGGTAATAGTTTTTAAACCGACTCCAATGTGGTTACTGCAGCAGTCATTTAACTCATGGAATGTAGCCCCGAAGCTATAGTATGAGTTTTCCCGATTTAATAAGCATTTAACAGACTGGTTTGATTTTCGTAACTTCTCAGATCTGACCAGTCGAAGGAGAAAAAAACAACAACACACACACACTGAAGTTGTATTTCTTGGTCCCACCCAAATAGAGATAACGATGATATTGTAAAGAGCTAGCCTACATGTACAGTCATTGGACACATCTAATTACCTAATCAAAGTCTCATAAGGATCGAGAGTTGGTCAGGTAAAATTGATTCCTACTTCCCTGTCCGAATATTTCATAAATGAGAGGGTTTAAATGTTATTTGATATTCGATACTCGTTCTGTTTATAGAAATGGCATTGGGTCCATTGCAACAAAAAGTTTTTTTGAATTTCACTTGTAATTCAGAGGATAAGAATGAGTCGAAATTATTCATGTATTTCTATCATTCTCCAGGTCTTTGCGAGGTTAACTACACTTCGCCGGTGATTAATACAAACAATGCTTGCCCTGCAGGAATGAACATCACTGAGAATACACAATGTGATTTTACGTGTCCTACTGGATACAATCTGGTCGGGAGCCCAACTGTCTATTGCCAGTCCGATGGTCAACTATCTGATCAAATTGGATGCGAGAGTAAGTAAAAGGAATTACTTATTGATAAAGGTGTATTCTGATGTAGTTACTGACTGACTGCAGTAGTAAGATGTATCCCAGGGGGTGCCTCCCAAAAGGAATGAAAACTATTCAGTCTTCTTAATAACAAAAAAAAAGATAAACTTTCAAGATCAAAATGTGTGCACCTCATCATTTGGTAAGGGCTGAGGACGAGACTATACAATTTTATATAACTATTAAAGTGATCTTATCTGTACACTCGGCTCGAAGATAGTGATTCATATCGTAACCGTAAATTAATACAATTGAGTCACCGAAAGCAGACAAATGAAAATACTTTCAAGATGTACAGTATATGTGAGCACTTTATCTTAACGATGGGTTTCGCCCATTCAATCGGTTTTCTACAGACTGGTACGATTTTCTTAACTTCTACGATTTGACAAATTAAAGACCCCCTCCCCCTAAAAATGTGTTTTTGGGTCATCGAAAACAGATAATGATTATGTTGTACAGATGTGCACAACCAAAAATTAAAGATAAACTTCTAACATTTAATTGGCTTTTATAGGACTCATCTCATTCCTTATTACAAGACTAAAGGTTGTATAAGGAAACTTGATTCCTACGTTCTCGTCTGGATGTTTAGGAAATGAGAGTGAGGAGTTTCCTTGTTATTTGATATTTTATTCTTTTTCTGTACATATAAATGGTATTGGAAAAATTCCTACAAATAATTTCTTACTTCAATTTCATTTGAACATGCGATAATGAGAGTCAAAGCAAGGCGCAATTGCAGTTTATTAATGACTTTTGCCGTAACCAAATTATTTAGATGTGCTCAAATTCGTATTTATTCAATTTCAGAGTAAAACAAATTATGAAACCATATAAAGAAAACAATAAGGTGGGTCCCCCAAAAAAGACGAAGAAATAACAAAACAAATACGGAGACGAGACACTTGGATTTAATTAACGCATTAATTAACGCATTTGATACGAGGTTGATGTTATCGATCTACAAAACATGTTTTTACTCTCTCTCCTTCTCTTCAGTAATTACATGTCCTGTTTGGAACTATACCTCACCTCTCATTGGGTCATGTGAATCGAACTCTACTGTTGATTGGTCAACTGAATGTACGTTTGAATGTGCTGAGGGATATCTCCTTGAAGGAGATGATACTTCAAGTTGTGGCGTAAATGGACAACTAAACGGATCTCTTCCAACTTGTACAAGTAAGTTAGAGTACATTTCACTAGAGGTTTGTGCAATTAGTATGATCGAAATTCAAAGACATATAAAAAGTCTACCTGTATCAACAAGAGTAACCTGATCAAGATTAATACAAACATTGCATTACCAAAATATTCCTTATTCCATTTCGATTTTAAGATGATTGACACCTAAATGAAAGAGTGAACGAACAAGAATTGGTTACACACTGTAAACGTTCTCCTCATTCATCCTTACTCGTCGAATGATGTACTGAATAATATTCAAATTTTAGAGTATGTCTCTAGTTACTTGCCAGGTAAACTACACCTCACCGGTGACTAATACCAACGATGCGTGCCCTGCAGGAGTGAACATCACCGAGGATACACAGTGTGATTTTACCTGTCCTTCTGGATACAATCTGATCGGGAACTCAACTGTCTACTGCCAGTCCAATGGTCAACTATCTGATCAAATTGGATGTGAGAGTAAGTAAAATAAAATACTTATTGATGAAGGTGTACTCTAATGTACAATGTAGTTACTACAGTAGTAAGGTTTCCCGAAGACAGCACCCCCAGAGGAACGAGTACTTTTTAGTTACCTTAATCGGGAAATGGTAGTACTCTGAATATAAAGATATGGACACCTGCATCTTTTAAGAAGTGTCTCTACGGACCGGTTCAATTCACCTAAGTTGTTTTTATCTGAACAAATGAAACAATTGTTATAAAGGAATACTTCGTTTTAATTGAAAACATATATTGACGATATTGCAAAGACGTCCATGGTTATTTTCTTCTAGGTTCTCAAAAAATGAGGGGGGGGGGGCAGAAAAAAGGGGGAGAGGGCGAAAAAGGAATTAATATAATTTGGCCTAATCTGTACAGGTTGTTTGAACAAAGTAATAGATAGTAGAACTAATTCTTAAGACTGATAACGCTATTTGAGTAAATGTGTGACGTATATATTGCATTCGAACTCAAAATGTGTCATCTCTCTCTTTCTCTTCAGTCATTACATGTCCCGTATGGAACTATACTTGGCCTCTCATCGGGTCATGTGATTCGAACTCTACTGTTGATTGGTCAACTGAATGTACGTTTGGATGCGCTGAGGGATATCTCTTTGCAGGAGATGATACTACAAGTTGTGGCGTAAATGGACAACTAAACGGATCACTTCCAACTTGTACAAGTAAGTTAGAGAACAGTTAACCAAAGGATTGTCCAATAAGTATGATAACAATTTTGAGACAAAAACAAATTGATCTGTATCACATGAGATCAACCTAAACTAGATTACTACAAACAGAGTATATGACAAAAATATTCCTTATTCCATTGCGATTTTATGATCATCATTGACAACTAAATGACAGAGTAAACGGACAATACGTTACCCCTCTGTGAAAAGTTTTCCCTTTCATTTGTACTCGTCAAATGATGTACTGAATACAAATTCATGTGTTTAAGTATTTCTTTAGTTACTTGCCAGGTAAACTACACGTCGCTGGTAACGAACACCAATAATGCGTGCCCTGCAGGAATAAACATCACCGAGGATACACAGTGTGATTTTACCTGTCCTACTGGATACAATCTGATCGGGAGCTCAACTGTCTATTGCCAGTCCAATGGTCAACTATCTGATCAAATTGGATGTGAGAGTAAGTAAAGTCATAACAGAAATTACTTGTTGTTGAAAGTGTACTCTAATGTACAATGTAGCTAATGCAGTAATAAGGTTTTCCAAAGACTGCATCCTCAAAGGAACGAGTAATTTTGTCACCTTAAATAATCGGAAAAGGATAATACTTTAAGCAGCGCCTCTACGGACCGATTCGATTAATCTAAGTTGTTTTTATCTCGACAATTAAAACAATGTAGAAGGAGTACTTGGTTTTCACTGAAAACATATATTGACGATGTTGCAAAGACGTCCGATGGCCAGTCTCGTCCATATTCTCAGAAAACGTGGAGGGCAGACAAAAAAAGGGGGAAGAGCACGAAGAAAAAAAGGAATTAATTTCATGTGGTCTCATCTGTACAGGTTGTTTGAACAAAGTTTTGGATAGAACCACTATTCTTACGACTAATAGCATTATTTTAGTAAATTTGTCACGTATAAAATGCATTATAACTATTAGCCCTCTCTCTTTTCCTTCAGTCATTACATGTCCCGTATGGAACTATACTTGGCCTCTCATTGGGTCATGTGATTCGAACTCCAATGTTGATTGGTCAACTGAATGTACGTTTGGATGCGCTGAGGGATATCTCTTTGCAGGAGATGATACTACAAGTTGTGGCGTAAATGGACAACTAAACGGATCTCTTCCAACTTGTACAAGTAAGTTAGAAAACATTTAACCAAAGGATTGTCCAATTAGTACTATGATAACAATTCTGAGACAAATACAAAATAAACCTGTATTACATGAGATCAACCTAAACTTGATTACTTAAATCAGAGCATATTCCCCAAATATCCCTTATTCCATTTTGATTTTAAGATCATCATTGACACCCAAATTTAGGAATTAATGGAAAATAAGTTACACCACAGTAAAAGTTCTCCCTTTAAATTATACTTTTCATGTGATTTAATGATTTTCATTCACGTATTTCAATATTTCTCCAGTTACTTGCCAGGTGAACTACATTTCGCCGGTGACTAATACCAACAATGCGTGCTCTGCAGGAACAAACATCACCGAGGATACACAGTGTGATTTTGCCTGCCCTACTGGATACAGTCTGGTAGGAAACTCATCTGTCTATTGCCAGTCCAATGGTCAATTATCTGATCAAATTGGATGTGAGAGTAAGTAAAAGAAATTACTTATTGATGAAAGTGTACTCTAATGTAAAATATAGTTACTGCAGTAGTAAGGTTTCCCGGAGACTGCATCTCCAAAGGAACGAGTACTTTTTAATCACCCTAATCGGAAAATGATAGTACTTTGAAGATAAAGATGTGGACACCTCATCTTTTTAGAAGCGCTTTTACAGACCAGTTCAATTTACCCAAGCTTTTTTAAAATCTTATTAATGAAAGTGTACTCTAATATACGATGTAGTTACTGCAGTAGAAAAGTTTTCCGAAGACTGCATCCCCAAATTTGTCACGTATATATATTGCATTCGAACTCAAAATTTGGCCTCTCTCTCTTTCTCTTCAGTCATTACATGTCCTGTTTGGAACTATAATTGGCCTCTCATCGGGTCATGTGATTCGAACTCCAATGTTGATTGGTCAACTGAATGTACGTTTGAATGCGCTGAGGGATATCTCTTTGCAGGAGATGATACTACAAGTTGTGGCGTAAATGGACAACTAAACAAATCTCTTCCAACTTGTACAAGTAAGTTAGAGAAAGTTTAACCAAAGGATTGTCCAATTAGTATGATAACAATTCTGAGACAAATAAAAAATGCACCTGTATTACATGAGATCAAACTGAACTAGATTACTACAAACATAGAATATAACCAAAATATCCCTCAATCCATTTCAATTTTACGATCATCATTGACAACTAAATGATAAAGTAAACGGACAATACGTTACCCCTCTGTGAAAAGTTTTCTCTTTCATTTTTACTCGTCAAATAATGTACTGAATACAAATTCATGTTTGTAAGTATTTCTTTAGTTACTTGCCAGGTAAACTACACGTCGCTGGTAACGAATACCAACAATGCGTGCCCTGCAGGAATAAACATCACCGAGGATACACAGTGTGATTTTGCCTGCCCTACTGGATACAGTCTGGTAGGAAACTCATCTGTCTATTGCCAGTCCAATGGTCAATTATCTGATCAAATTGGATGTGAGAGTAAGTAAAAGAAATTACTTATTGATGAAAGTGTACTCTAATGTTAAATATAGTTACTGCAGTAGTAAGGTTTCCCGGAGACTGCACCTCCAAAGGAACGAGTACTTTTTAATCACCCTAATCGGAAAATGATAGTACTTTGAAGATAAAGATGTGGACACATCATCTTTTAAGAAGCGCTTTTACAAACCAGTTCAATTTACCCAAGCTTTTTTAAAATCTTATTAATGAAAGTGTACTCTAATATACGATGTAGTTACTGCAGTAGAAAAGTTTTCCGAAGACTGCATCCCCAAATTTGTCACGTATATATATTGCATTCGAACTCAAAATTTGGCCTCTCTCTCTTTCTCTTCAGTCATTACATGTCCTGTTTGGAACTATAATTGGCCTCTCATCGGGTCATGTGATTCGAACTCCAATGTTGATTGGTCAACTGAATGTACGTTTGAATGCGCTGAGGGATATCTCTTTGCAGGAGATGATACTACAAGTTGTGGCGTAAATGGACAACTAAACAAATCTCTTCCAACTTGTACAAGTAAGTTAGAGAAAGTTTAACCAAAGGATTGTCCAATTAGTATGATAACAATTCTGAGACAAATAAAAAATGCACCTGTATTACATGAGATCAAACTGAACTAGATTACTACAAACATAGAATATAACCAAAATATCCCTCAATCCATTTCAATTTTACGATTATCATTGACAACTAAATGATAAAGTAAATGGACAATACGTTACCCCTCTGTGAAAAGTTTTCTCTTTCATTTGTACTCGTCAAATAATGTACTGAATACAAATTCATGTTTGTAAGTATTTCTTTAGTTACTTGCCAGGTAAACTACACGTCGCTGGTAACGAATACCAACAATGCGTGCCCTGCAGGAATAAACATCACCGAGGATACACAGTGTGATTTTACCTGCCCTACTGGATACAGTCTGGTAGGAAACTCATCTGTCTATTGCCAGTCCAATGGTCAATTATCTGATCAAATTGGATGTGAGAGTAAGTAAAAGAAATTACTTATTGATGAAAGTGTACTCTAATGTTATATATAGTTACTGCAGTAGTAAGGTTTCCCGGAGACTGCACCTCCAAAGGAACGAGTACTTGTTAATCACCCTAATCGGAAAATAATAGTACTTTGAAGATAAAGATGTGGACACATCATCTTTTAAGAAGCGCTTTTACAAACCAGTTCAATTTACCCAAGCTTTTTTAAAATCTTATTAATGAAAGTGTACTCTAATATACGATGTAGTTACTGCAGTAGAAAAGTTTTCCGAAGACTGCATCCCCAAATTTGTCACGTATATATATTGCATTCGAACTCAAAATTTGGCCTCTCTCTCTTTCTCTTCAGTCATTACATGTCCTGTTTGGAACTATAATTGGCCTCTCATCGGGTCATGTGATTCGAACTCCAATGTTGATTGGTCAACTGAATGTACGTTTGAATGCGCTGAGGGATATCTCTTTGCAGGAGATGATACTACAAGTTGTGGCGTAAATGGACAACTAAACGGATCTCTTCCAACTTGTACAAGTAAGTTAGAGAAAGTTTAACCAAAGGATTGTCCAATTAGTATGATAACAATTCTGAGACAAATAAAAAATGCACCTGTATTACATGAGATCAAACTGAACTAGATTACTACAAACATAGAATATAACCAAAATATCCCTCAATCCATTTCAATTTTACGATCATCATTGACAACTAAATGATAAAGTAAACGGACAATACGTTACCCCTCTGTAAAAACGTTTTCTCTTTAATTTTTACTCGTCAAATAATGTACTGAATACAAATTCATGTTTGTAAGTATTTCTTTAGTTACTTGCCAGGTAAACTACACGTCGCTGGTAACGAATACCAACAATGCGTGCCCTGCAGGAATGAACATCACCGAGGATACACAGTGTGATTTTACCTGCCCTACTGGATACAATCTGGTCGGAAACTCATCTGTCTATTGCCAGTCCAATGGTGTGCTATCTGATCAAATTGGATGTGAGAGTAAGTAAACGAATTTAGCATATAGCTTAGCAGTTAATTATCATGATTAGCCGAAAGGTTCAATATATGGGGCTGGGGCGACACAAATACATGTAGTACCATAGTGTTATCAAAGTTTGGCAGGCTAAAAGACAAACTATTATCTAGGCTCTAACGTCCTCGCGAAATGCGAAATACTCAACACCCAAGCAGCCTCGCATCCCTTGGATGGGGTGACTAAAATAGTATCCATACCAGAGTTGGGTAGCCCTAGATATATATATTCCCTAGTTTGCAGGAAGAGATGATGTTTATAACTTGAGCTCCAACATCTTCAATTTTTCGATACACTGCTTATAGACCTGTGCCATCTCTTTCCCAGATAGGTCGAACAAAATGTATCCCGTTTTGCATTCGTTATCAGATAAATGCTTCACTGTAATTATCTTTTGTGTGCTATAGTCATTAAATGCCAGGTATGGACCTACAATTCGCCTCTCACTGGATCATGTGTATCAAGCTCTGTGGTCGATTGGCAAGAAGAGTGTGTCTTTGATTGCTCCGATGGATACGCCCTCGCTGGTGACAAAACAACAGTGTGTCAAGAGGATGGACAACTCGAAGGATCTCTTCCAACATGTCTAAGTAAGTCCCTACATGTGCCCCTCTCTGAAAGTTATTTCTTTCCTCTTGTATTTCATTGAGTTGATGGACCACCGCCTAAAATATTCCAAATGAACGGATGAAACCTTTTCGTCGCAGATTCCATATATGATGTATATTTTTCGTTAAAAAAGTTGATCTATTTCAATCACTGATGCAATGAAATTGCATTTCTTCCAAATGTTTTCTTTGTAATCATATATCATTTGACCGCATTTATGAAAAATACCAATCTCTAAAGTTGCTTTATTACTGTAAAAAAATGGAAATTATTTTGTCATTTTTATTTATCGACGGTTATTATGTTTCCATATCGTTTTCATAGTTCTTTGTGAAGTTGACTACACTTCACCTGTGAATAATCCAAACAATGCGTGCCCCGCAGGAATGAACATCACTGAGAATACACAATGTGATTTTACATGTCCTACTGGATACAATCAGGTCGGGAGCTCAACTGTCTATTGCCAGTCCAACGGTGAACTATCTGATCAAATTGGATGTGAAAGTAAGTATAAAATTCGAATAGCATATGGGGTAGCAGTTTTCAAGATCAGCCGAAATGATCTCTATGAGGCTGGTTTTCACTAAAATAGTATCACAATGTTACCCTAATTAGTTTTAAAAAATAGTCACTCATTTCCTTGAACAGGTGATAGTTTTAGAATAGCAAGGCCCCAACTTTGTAAAACAAATGAGAAATAAGCATTAATCGATCATCATCGCACTTATGGTCTCGTAGGCAAACGTGGTTTCTTTATGATGTCGATTTACTTTAAGGCAAGTAGAGCTTAGATCAACAATTTAAGGTCTTTTGATTGCTTGCTTCGATTTCACACAAATGTACAAGAATATGAAAGGACAGCTTGCTTGGAGAGGAGGTGTCTTTACGTTCATGATTACAATGTACCAAGCAAATCGTATATCACACTAATAAATTGTTGAAGATCTTCAGCTGAATCGGCTAATAAATGTAAAACTATGCCAATTTTTTGCGAGATGTGTTCAACAAAAAGTAAACCGTTTTCCTCTCGGTATCAAATAAATGCTTCACTGTTATTATCTTTTGTGTGGTATCGTTAGTCATCAAATGCCAGGTATGGACCTACAATTCGCCTCTCACTGGATCATGTGTATCAAGCTCTGTGGTCGATTGGCAAGATGAGTGTGTCTTTGATTGTTCCGATGGATATGCCCTCGCTGGTAACAAAACAACAGTGTGTCAAGTGGATGGACAACTCGAAGGATCTCTTCCAACATGTCTTAGTAAGTTTATACACGCCAGTTTACAATCAATTCCGTTAGCGCAGCCATGGGTGTATTTCGGGACATGGGTTTCCTTAAAGTGGCAAACATAAGAAGGAAGAAAATAAAGAGCGAGAGAAAGAGATAAAGAAAGAGAGATAGAGAGGATGGGAGGGGGGTGGGCGCTAAACGGAAGTAAAAAACCCTCCTCATATCGGCCCTTTCATGGATGTCATCTTTTCTCTTGTATTTCAATGAGTTGATGGACCATCGTTTCTAAACATTCCAAATGAACGCGTGAAATCTTTTCGCTGCATACTCCATAAATGATAATTTTTCGTTTAGAAGTGGAACCTTTGCGCTACCTGATGCAATGGAATTGCATTTCTTCTTAAAGTAATATGGGTAATCATATACATGATATGACTGCGTGTTGACCATGACCAATTTCACGAGGTGCTAGATTATTACAAGAAAGATGGGAACTATTTGTCGTGTTTATTTCTTGATGTTTATCATGTTTCCATCTCCTTGTCATAGTTCTTTGTGAGGTTAACTACTTTCCGCCGGTGAGTAATCCAAACAATGCGTGTGCTGCAGGAATGAACATCACCGAGTATACACAGTGTGATTTTACATGTCCTACTGGATACAATCTGGTCGGAAACTCAACTGTCTATTGCCAGTCCAACGGTGAACTATCTGATCAAATTGGATGTGAAAGTAAGTAAATCGCATAGCATATGGCGAACTAGTTTTTAAGATCAGCCGAAATGCTCTGTCTATGGGGCTGATTTTCACTAAAATAGTATCACAATGTTAACCGAAAGGGGCAGCATTAAAACAATGGTTAGTAATTAATTTCCTAGAACAGGTGATGTTTTAAGAATAGGCCCCAAACTTCTTCAACAAATGCGAAATAAGGTTTTTCCTTTACGTTCTTGATTTCAATGTACCAAGCAAATTGTTTACCATACTCATGAATTATTGAAGATTTTTAGCTGTATCTGCTAATAAAACTATTTTATATTTTTGCGAGATATGTTCAACCAAAAGTTAAACTGTTTTCCTCTCGTGATCAAATAAATGCTTCACTGTTTTTATCTTTTGTGTGCTATCGTTAGTCATCAAATGCCAGGTATGGACCTACAATTCGCCTCTCACTGGGACATGTGTATCAAGCTCTGTGGTCGATTGGCAAGATGAGTGTGTCTTTGATTGCTCCGATGGATATGCCCTCGCTGGTGATAAAACAACAGTGTGTCAAGTGGATGGACAACTCGAAGGATCTCTTCCAACATGTCTTAGTAAGTTTATTCACACTATTTTACAATCGATTCCATTAGTGCAGCCATGGGAGTATGTAGGGACATGGGTTTCCATAAAGTGGCAAACATAAGAAGGAAGAAAATAAAGAGCGAGATAAAGAGATAGAGAAAGAGAGAAAGAGTGGGGGGGGGGTGGGGGCGCTTAACCGAAGTAAAGACCCCTCCCCATATCCGCCCTCCATGGATGTCATATTTACTCTTGTATTTCATTGAGTTGATGGACCATGGTTTCAAAACATTCCAAATGAACGCATGAAATATTTTCGCTGCAGATTCCATAATTGATATTTTTTTCGTTCAGGAGTGGATCCTTTTCAATAACTAATGCAATGGAATTGAATTTCTTCTAAAATTAATATTGGTAATCATAATTATAAATGATAAGACCGCGTTTTAGACAATTACCAATCTCTAGAGGTGCTAGAGTATTGTAAGAAAGATGGGAATTATTTGTCATTTTTATTTTTGGATGTTTATCATGTTTCCATCCCCTTGTTATAGTTCTTTGTGAGGTTAACTACACACCGCCGGTGAATAATCCAAACAACGCGTGCCCTGCAGGAGTAAACATTACTGAGGATACACAGTGTGATTTTACCTGTCCTACTGGATACAATCAGGTCGGGAGCTCAACTGTCTATTGCCAGTCCAGCGGTGAACTATCTGATCAAATCGGATGTGAGAGTAAGTAAACGAATTTAGCATACCGGTATAGCGTAGCAGTTCATTATCACGATGAGCCGAAAGGTTCAATATATGGGACTGGTGTGACACAAATACAGTACCGCAATTTTATCAAAGTTGGGCAGGCTACAAGACAAGCTCTTATCTAGTTTTCGGGAACATATGTTTTTGAAAAAGGCTTTAACGTCCTCAGGAAATGCGAAATACTCAAACACCCTCGCATCCTTTGGATGGGGTGACTAAAATACCCAAACTGCGTAGCCTTAGATATATAATTTCCCTAGATTTCAGCAGGAGAAGATGTTTGCTAATTGAGCTCGAACGTCTTCAATTGTTTAAGACACCACTTAAAAAACTGTACCATATCTTTGCCAGATATGTCCAACAAAAAGTACACAGTTTTGCTCTCGTTATCAAACAATTGCTTCACTGTTATTATCTTTTGTGTGCGATCGTTAGTCATCAAATGCCAGGTATGGACCTACAATTCGCCTCTCACTGGATCATGTGTATCAAGCTCTGTGGTCAATTGGCAAGATGAGTGTGTCTTTGATTGCTCCGATGGATATGCCCTCGCTGGTGATAAAACAACAGTGTGTCAATTGGATGGACAACTCGAAGGATCTCTTCCAACATGTCTTAGTAAGTTTATACACACTATTTCCCATAAAGTAGTAAACATGAGAAGAAAAAAAATCAAGAGCGAGAGAAAGAGAAAGGAGAGAGGGAGAGAGAGAGAGAGAGAGAGAGAGCGAGAGAGAGAAAGAGAGAGAGAGAGAGAGAGGGGAGGGGAGAGGGAGGGGGCGGGGAGGGGGCCTTTAAAGAAATTAAGACCCCTCCCCACATTTGCCCCGCCCTGGTTGTCAATGTTTTCTTGTATTTCATTGACTTGATGGACCATCGTTTCAAAACATTTCAAATGAACGCAAGAAAGCTTTTTCTTGCAGATTCCAAAATTGATATTTGTTTGTTTTGACATGGATCTTTTTCGATGACTGATGCACTGTAATTGCATTTCTTCTCAAAGTAACCTTCGTATTCATATACTTGAAATGCCCGCGTTTTTTACAAAGACTTATCTCTAAATTTGCCATATTATTGTAAGGAAAATGGGAATTATTTTGCCAATTCTATTTCTTGATGGTTATCATGTTTCCATGTCTTTGTCCATAGTTCTTTGTGAGGTTAACTACACTCCGCCTGTGAATAATCCAAACAATGCGTGCCCTGCAGGAACGAGCATTACTGACAATACACAGTGTGATTTTACCTGCCCTACTGGATACAATCTGGTCGGAAGCTCAACTGTCTATTGCCAGTCCAACGGTCAACTATCTGATCAAATTGGATGTGAGAGTAAGTAAATCGAATAGCATATGGCGTAGAAATGTTCAAGATCAGCCGAAATGCTCCCTCTATGGGGCTGGTTTCACTAAAATAGTATCACAAGAAAAAAATAAAAAAATGTCCCCGAATGGGGCAACATTAAAAACATGGTTAGTAACTAATTTCCTTGAACAGGTTATGTTTTTAGAATAGGCCCCAATATTTAAAATAAATTTAGAAACTCGACCGGATGTGCTCAAGGTCGTGGACGTGGGTTCGATCTCAGGATTATCAAGTGTTATATTAATCCAAGTAATATCATTATCATTATTTCCAGTGGTAGTAGTATTACTATTATTATCATTATCATCGTTATCATTATTTAATTATTAGTAGTAGAATTCGGTCCAAGACTTGGCACTTTCTAGTTTACCTTATCCATACCTTTGTCCTAGTTCTTTGTGAAGTAAGCTACCTTCCACCGCTGGACAACACCAACAATGCGTGTCCTGCAGGAATTGACATCACTGAGAATACACAATGTGATTTTACCTGCCCTATTGGATACAAGCTGGTCGGGAACTCAACTGTCTTTTGCCAGCTCAATGGCCAACTTTCGGATAACATCGGCTGTAGCAGTACGTGAAACGTTTTATATAACCCATAGATACTTATGTAATATATATTTGAAGCCGTAGCCAAGCAAAGATTGATTGCTTGCATGTACAAACGAATATCGAATGATTACTCAAAAGTCAAGAGAACCAATTGCCTCTTTACAATATCATCGGTAGTATAAGTAATATCCTCAACAAAACCTTATTAATACAACGAAGTAGGTATCACTTATTATTGTTATTTATTGTACCGGATGGATCTCCTTTGATATTCTATTTTATCATCAAAGTATTGCAAAGTATTAGTTTCAAATGCGTTTTCTGCTATCTAATTTGTTTTATTTCCAATATATTCCTCATTCTGAAGTCTCCGTAGTATAACCTTGGAATAAAACATGAACGACCTTCAATATTGTAAAACAAATGCACAATATTATCCTACTGAAAACTATAAAAGTTGTAAAAGCATTTTTTTTTTTAGAACAACATTCTTTTCTCCATTTCCAATCATATTCAGAGATACCTCTTTTCTCTGTCTCTTTTCTTTTTGTTCCACATTTAAAATAGATATAAACAAATGCTCGACTTTGCCATGCAGTGCTGATGTTAATAGCTTCTGTGTCAACAGGATGGATACATTCCAGTGCAACTGCTACGACGGATTTGAAAACTCTTTAGAAAATTCACAGTGCAATCGTAAGACTCCAATTCGTTGCTTGAGACAAAATATTTGTAAATCACAATGTTTTTTTCCTCATTTTGCCTTGTTATATAATCAAATATGAGTAATATGTGGATTCCCGATACAGGCTTTGCCATTTACAATAAGAGAGCTAATGTTAAAACCACACTTCAATAAAGGAAGTGTTTGGCTAGTGGTATCCCTTGAATACACTTTTTTTTATCAATGGTATTGGAGGAGGCACCTTTTTGTGTATTGTTTTGTATATCTTTTCTCTTTAATCATGTCGACATAGGGAAGAGAAGGGTTTAACATTTTCATTGCGTCGCGATTTATTGAATCTAAAAGACGTTCTGATTCTGTTTTTGGACAATATTTGACTGGAAAAGTCAGTATAAGTTTGATCCATCCCCTTTCACCACCTCGAGCCCGATTGCAAATTAACGCTGATGGTTTGGCAACGCCATTGGCAGCTAGGAGAGCATGTACCGGTTGTGCTGAGACAGAATATCTTTGACTTTGTCAAACTCACCTAACCCTTATAGATTTAGAGTCGAAAGCACAACCTGCCTGTCCCCATTACCGTTTGAAAACCATGTTGCATATATCAATTACACACAAACGATGAAAGGTACCCCTTTTTTAATTGTTATTTTTTTTTAAATTTTCGACCCGAAGGAAACCAGTACAAATGATGTGACCACTTTTCCCTCTTATCTGTGTGCCACAGAATTCGCTAAATGATGGTGCCCTTGTCGAAAATATTGGATCCCCACCTGACTAACCCACACAGTATATATTCCTTTGCAGCTGGAACACCAACAGTACCATGTCAAACCGACTCATGTATGAACGGAGGCACGTGTAATCAAGAGCCTACAACGTTTACGTGCACATGTCTTCCAGGCTTCACTGGCTTAACGTGCCAAAACGGTAAAGATAATCCGTTACATTTATCCGATAATGTTTTGTTATGATATTAGCACCTATACCGCGTTAAGTTGTTATTATTATTGTTATCATTAATACCATTATCATTATCATTTGTAGCAGTAGTAGTAGACGTAGGGGTAGTAGTAGTACTACTAGTAGTAGGAGTAGTAGTAGTAGTAGTAGTAGTAGCAGTAGTAGTAGTATAACTAGTAGTAGTAGGAGTAGTAGTAGTAATAGTAGTAGTATTAGTATAAGTAGTAGTAGTGGTATTAGTAATAGTAGTGGTGTTAGTATCATCATTATCATTATTATTATTATTATTATTATTATTATTATTATTATTATTATTATTACTATTATTATCATTATTATTATTATTATTATTATTATTATTACTGTTATTAATCTCAAATCGTTTTCGTCATTTGCTTTACCCGAAAATTGGCGTTGAAAGATTATCAGTCATAAGGGTGTTTATCACACATCACGCACACTCGCACACAGACACAGACGCACACACTCACCTCACACCATACAATCGCGACAAAGCACAGTATACTAAACATTTCCTCATCCGTCCTTTGCTCGTTTGCCTTATTCGGAATAGAATATCTCTAACATCTGTACAAATTCATTTTACTTTAAATCTTATCTCAGATATGCTTACCGTAATACAACTGATACGACAAAGATAACAATCAATTATGGACAGCAATAATAAAGTGATTAGAAAAATAAAAATATTATTATTCATATAAAACAGTGATTGAAAAAAAAAGAGGTAATAAGATGGAAGGGACAGAGACGTTTAAGAAATCATAGGCATTAGAGGTTCGACGTTATGACATTAATCATTTATTGTTGTAGTTCTCTCATTAATAATTTTTTTCTTTCATGTTCTGCTTTACACACGACCTGAATTAGATTTGAGATGTAATGACGTCATCTGTGAGGACACACAGGCTTGTTACCAAGGACTATGTGTTTGTAGGGACGGCACATCCTTTGTGAATGGCATATGCTCAGGTTAGTGTCCTCCGTGATTTCTAGTTTCGAGGTGAAAGTCCGATTTGCTACATTCTTAACAAAAACATGAATGCACATCACTGAAATATCCGATTAGATTTCGAAATATGATGAGATATAGTTGACATGTATGGAAGCAAATTTAATTCCAAATGTGTTTGTAGTCCTGTTATCATATCCGTATGTATGTGTGCAGTCCTTAAGCAAGATTGAGTAAAATTCATTTTCGTTTTTTATGATTTTGAAACCTTGCAATATACACCGATTACGATGTGCAACAACAGAAACTTGTCCTTGGTGGTTCCAGACATTTCCATTTAGAATGTAATATAGTCTCTCCGACTAGAACTCAATTTAATAGTTCACCTTTACTGTATTTATATTAAGGTAGATTTGTCATAACTCGGTTAAAGTATACAAACAAAAATGAAAACCCAAACTACTTCTTTTCCCCCTTTTTTTAAAGAGCAATGTTCGTCAAGTTGTTCGTTGGAACAAGAGAGGTGCATGCAGTCTTCATGTCAATGTAGGCCAGGGTTATACAGGAAAGAAGGAGGACAGGGCGTGGCTCAGTGTATCGCAGGTGAGTTACAACAACATTTGAACATTATTAAATATAATCAGCATCAGGATGACCACTGATTTAAATAAATTGCCTCTTGTTCTTGAGCGAATACATCGTCCAGTAATAAGATGTACACATGTTACATACATTATCATCATAATTGTAATGTCTCTCTTTTAGTATGATATGCTCTACAAAACTAGCTTAAGTATACTTGTAATCAATCTCTTGCAGCACGGCGTCTGCTCAGAACTTCCTTTATTATACGTGCTATCAACAATGTTCCAGTAAACTTTAACGATGCATACAGTGATCCACAGAGCGAAGCCTACATCGCCGGAGCTGAAGCAATCAGATACGTGGTGAGTTACTTATATATACATCTGATATCGTTTGCATTTCCCCACATGTTGTTTATCTGTCTGAAAGAGGGTGGGCCCAGTAGACCGAAAGTCCACGAGGCCGACAAGACAAATAAATAAATAAAGAATATATACGGTAGAAAGAAAAATAAACAAAGAGAAGCCCAGGGGACCGGCAGTCCACTAAAACGACAAGTCTACGTGACCGACAAAATGAAGAAAATAAATAAGGGAAAACAAATATCGGTCTATTGGGCCGTCGGTCAAGTGAAACCTATGAAAAGTTAGTAAGAACGCCACTGTATCCGTTGTAAGGCCTATTTGTGAACATGCAGTCCTCAATAATATTAAAAATATATGTACCACGGGACGGCCCGCTAGACCGATATCCCTCTCATAGCAGGTGGAATATATTGCAGCAAATGGTAATCTTGGACAAGGGGGGGGGGGGGGGGGGCGTAAAGCACAATGAATATCGTTTTGACCTCCTATTTTTTTCTTCTTCATGGAGCCTCATCAGCCATCATATCACTAGTTGTCTTTACTGTTCCAATCACTTTGAATACAGTTACTGCCATTCTATTTAACTACGACTCGTATTTAACATGTTTTGTTTTTTTTAGATACCAAGGGTGCTCTCTGCAAGGGGTTTCAGGGGTGTCATCAATGCCGTACTCTTGGGATATTTCCAGGGTAGTCTAGGGGTGGATCTCACAGTCAGCGGAGATGAGACTTTCGTTGGCAATGAGACCACCTTGATGAACGCCCTCATGCAAGAGAGTATGGTCAGCGATGACCACCTAATAGCAGACAATACCACTCTTCTTATCAACATGGCATCTCTTAGTGTTACAGGTTAGTATATCTCACAATCTGCCATTGAGTCTTTATTTGAAAGATTTATATCATCTTAAAAATTAATAAAATGATTACACGTTTATCCAGAGACGACCTTTTAGATTCACCTGTTATATTATATTATATTTCAGTGCCAGAAGACAAATTACTTTAGTTGTGCCTACGTCGTTCAAACATACCTAAAATACGTAATGCAGGATATGTAATTTGTTTTTTTACTACTGAAATGCAATTATTTGTAGCCGCAAATGAATGATATTATTCTTAACGAGGCAAATAAGAAAGACATATGCATAAACAAACTGTTTTCACATTCACTATAGCTTATAGCAAAAGGATTACCTATGTAAGTTCATTGAACGACCTGTATAATTGCATTTGTTTACCGGGTGAAGATGCACACAAATCAGATATTTATTTGATACGGCATTCTAATCATACTTGAATAATTTTATACCAAACCAGTTTTCATTTTGTTTAGATCATTAGGCATAGTCGATTATATTCTTCGTGATTTATATTGTTGTCCTTGCCTGGACAACCTTTGAAACATATGTGAGGGATTTGTGTGTGCAATTGTCTTCATGATGCGTTGGAATTGAAGTTGATTATGCTCAATTAGCCTACATGTGTGCAGGCACCCTTAACACGGTTATGTTGAATATCAACATAATAGAAATGAATGATGACAATACTAATGCAAATAATAAAAACAATAATAATGATAATAATAATAATAATAATATAACAATAATAATAATAATAATAACAATAACACAAATAAAATATTTCAATAACAATAATGATGATAGCATTCATGTCTGGCACATTGCCAATTATGGGGATCCATAATTATTATCCCTGCTCCTTAGCACGGCTGCCATTACAAGCATTTTAAGGAAAACATTTACCCAATGGTTCCCATTTTCCTCACCTTGGTCTGGTTTGGCAGATAAATAACTTTCTCGTTTTCTCGTTTTAGACATTACCAATGTGGATGAATGTGCTGAAGGATCTCATGACTGCGCAGAGAATGCCCTGTGTATCAATACCGATCCTGGACTAGGCTTTGAGTGCCTCTGTAATGAGGGCTACGATGACCTCTACCCGGCCACACTCCCTGGACGCTACTGTATTTCCGGTACGGACAGATTAATCTATTGAATCGATCCCTTTATACACTCTAAATTACAGGGATTTAAATTTAAATCTATAGGATTTATTTTTAAATCTTTCATGTACTGTAGGTAGGGACCAATCGATGTGGATTTAAAATTAATCTTCGCTAGGATTAAAAAGTTTTAATCTGTAAAGGATTAAAAAATAAGTTCAAAAGATTTATATTATAAATCTTTCTAGATTAAAATTAACCCTGATAAAGATTTAAAAGCAATCCTTTTTGGGACTTCTTTTTTTTAAATCCTCATAAGGATTTAAATTATAGTATCTCCATTCTAGATATGCTGAAGCAATGAAATTGAATACTAAACACTCCAAAATCAAAGTTTGGTAAGTTTGATTTATTAATATCATTGAATCTCAAATATATACATAACAAAACGTTTCAAAATGAAAAATACACAATTTGCACAACATTTTTTTGGCAAACTTGGTCTCAAAAAATGCGAGACATTACCGTTATACGGCAGTCGTGGATTTTGTACAGGGGGGTCAAAATGACCCCCCTCCCCCAGTCAGACAAGGGTTAAAGCTCAATTCTAGTTCTGGTAGTGAAAGGTAAATGGGAATGAATGTTATCATATATGTCCTCATATTATTCCATTCATATATAAATATACCTGTGCGAAATATTGTTATGGTCTATGCATGATTGCCAACGAATTTAGTGTAAATATCTGGTGGGTTTGATGAAACCAAGGTTACTATTGGTAAGCTATTCAGCAAGTGCTGTGGGCAAGGCTCTCTCGAATAATATCATTAAAAAAACATTTCGAGAGAGCCCTTATTCCTTAAGGCTATCTACATGTACGTTATCTTCTGATTCATCGGCCATCGTGTTCGATGATGCTGCAGCTGATAAATAAAAGGGAAAAGACAATCATATTAAGTTCATGACCACAAGAATGCTTGTAACAAAAGAATCCTTATCACTTCTTCAACACGTAGATCCAGATCGACACATCTATCATTTTCATGGCCTCTTATACTTTTTTACACTTTAAAAATTGCAATCACTATCTATATGTCAGCCATTCTAGTAGACCCTATTCCATTATCAATTATAGGATCTAAAAAGTCTATTCATATTTCATGAGACATAAATCTCATATTACTGTACATTTCTACCTAAAAGTAAAACACGAGTGTTAAGCAGCTTAAAAGGCAATCAGTCTACTTAAAATGCACACACATTTGAACATACGGGACTAGATCTAGGCCTACATTTACTAAAGTTGGATATAGGCCCACTCTCATTACGTCGTATTATCAGCTTTATTAGTCATAAAAATGAATAACCACAAACTTTGGTTTCTTACCGTACAAATGATACCGGATATGAAGAAAATCACTGCAGAATAGCGGACTATGTACAAGATTATGATGTTGATTCGATAAGAATCCCGTTGTTTGCAACAGGACAGCTGATCACGGCGAAGGTGAAAATGTACTAGAATTATGTCCCGGCATGCTTTGCGATGAAACAACCGTGAAGGAACGTATTCCCGCTCGCATGATGTCACATGTCATGTGACAAAATCTTATCGCCAGGATTGGTCAATTTTTTTTAATCTTTTGGGATTGAAAAAAATATATTTGAAACTCGGATTAAGAACCAGTTTAGCAATCTTTTAAGATTAAAAATCAATCTTTATGGATTTAATTTCATTCAAATCCGGCTTAAGATTTAAATTTTAAATCCCTGTAATTTAGAGTGTAAACACTGCATTTTACGTGCACTGCTTCTCTCCACCCAGGTGGTAAATGGATTCCCGGTGGGACAGATTCATTGGGCTAGATTTAGGAGAAGTGAAGGGGGCCTGTGACGGCATACTGGAATGCTTGTGAGTGGAATGGAAGATGAGCAAAATCGGCGCAGAATCGTATCCGATTCACTGTCCAGAGTATAGAGGCCTCTGAGCAGTCACTCAATAGAAAAGATGCTATGCAAGAACAAGAAAAATAAGAACAGCTTTAATGCCCAGAGTGTTTACTTTATATCCAATTTCTGAAAATAAATCCATTAAGTCAGTGTAAGAAGTAAAGAATAGAGCACTATTACTTTATAATTCAAAGTCGCATATTCGCCCCTTTAACCCTAAAAACGCCGGGCTATTTGAGGTCTTCGTACGGCCGGGGGGCGTAATTTTTTTTCCCACTTGAGCTCGGGACCCCCAGTATGAACTTATTTGCATACAGCCAATCAGAGCTCATCTTGTCAATAACAAGCTTTACGTGTGCTAAAGACGCGCGTCGAAAACTGGGCTTCACACAGCGCCTTGCCCATTTCAGCGTGCATGGTGTGCGCGCATAGGCATAGGCTTGCAAATGTCTCATTTCAGCTCTTACATCTCTAGACCTACCTTTAGCAAATTTATCTACAAATATCAGCTTATCAAATTGCTGTGAAAAACTGTTATTTAGCACTAAGTTGCAATTACTCTATCAATCAAGGATAGCCCAGATAGCAAAATGTTGTGGGGCCCATCTGGGTTTTATCTGGTTGCAACTGGGCTGGCCCACTTGGCCCAGATGGGCCAGCCCATCTCTTGCCCACTTGGCCCATTTGGCCCAGATGGGTCCCACATAGGCCCCATGTGGGGCCCAGCAATCTGCACCCGGGTTATAGAAGGGCCCCAGATGGGCGGCCCAGATTGTACCCACTTGGCCCAGATGGGCCCACGTGAAACCCAGATGTACCCCACAATTGGCCCATCAATATACACAAGGGTTACCTATTGGGCACCAGATGGGCCATATGTGGGTTTTTATGTGGGACCTACCACACGTGGGCTCCGGGTTCTATATGGGCCCCATATGGGCTATAAGCGGGTTTTTATATGGGATCCATTTGGGCCAAGTGGGTTTGATCTGGTCCCATATGGGCCAATGTGGTTTTAAATGCATGGGCTTCATAATTATTGTTTAAATGGGTTCCTATTTTTCCCAGTTGAATTCATTTATCCCATTTCAATTTCCAGGGTTACCAGTTGGGTTTAACTGGACCAGTCGTACCATTTGGCACAACTTTAACCACTGATTGAAAGCTCCTATTAGCAGACATAATTAGTAGGTTATTAGCACTTGTACTAATTAATTTGTTCAATGGCAACAACACATCGTCTAACATTTCCAATGTAAAGGCATTGGTGTTAAGAAGACTTGGTTAATTTGCTGTGATAAGACATTTCCATATACTTGTATTTTATTGAATCTGTTTTAGATTATGGTTAGTGTTTGTTCTAATTCATGTTTAATTAAATGTAATTTGAACAAAGTAGTGAAATTTCCTAATAATTGGCAATTTACATTTTGTAGTATTTTCGAAATGAATTGCAAATAAGTAAATCATCAGTAATTAAGAAATATCCTGTAAATTTAGATAAATTGTTAAAAAACATAGATGTGTACGCACCCCATACTCATTATGCAAATGATGGGATGGTTTTGGGTGGGAAGGCCCATCTGGTATACATCTGGTTTTCAGCTGGGCGAAGACAATGTTCGAGGTGCGATTTTCACCACTAAAAACCCACATGGAGCCCATATGGGCCTATACTTGTGGGTTCTGGATGGGAAGGCCCATCTGGTATACATCTGTTTGTTATATGGGCCACGTGGGCTCCGTATACCTGTGGGTTCTTGGTGGGAAGGCCCATCTGGTTTTCAGCTGGGTGAAGACAATCTTCGACGTGCAATTATCACCACCAAAAACCCACATGGGGCCCATATGGGGCCTATATGTGTTGGTACTTTTGGGTTCTGGATGGGAAGGCCCATCTGGTATACATCTGGTTTTTAAATGGGCCACGTGGGCTCCGTATACCTGTGGGTTCTTTGTGGGAAGGCCCATATGGGATACATCTGGTTTTCAGCTGGGTGAAGACAATCTTCGACGTGCGATTATCACCACCAAAACCCACATGGGGCCCATATGGGGCCCATATGTGTTGGTACATGTGGGTTCTTGGTGGGAAGGCCCATCTGGTATACATCTGGTTTTTAGCTGGGCCCAGCCGTTGTTCGACGTGCGATTTTCACAAACAAAAACCCACATGGGGCCCACATGGGGCCCATATGTGTGGGTTCTGGATGGGAAGGCCTATCTGGTATACATCTGGTTTTTGTATGGGCCACGTGGGTTTTAGTCAGCCCATACAAAACCCAGATGGGCCCCAGATATTTTGCTATCTGGGAGGCCTTATCGTCACGGTCATCGAGCACATTTTTTTTTTTGTTCGTCGAAAATTTACAAATTTGCACCCCCCCCCCCTCCCCCCTGGATCGGCCACTGTGCAAGCATATGCCTATGCCTATGCCTATGCACGCACACCATGCATGCTGATATAGGCAAGGCGCTGTAGCGCCTTGCCTATATCAGCGCGCTGTGTGTACGTACGTACGTTTGTGAAGCCCAGAGCTTCGAACATTGCAGTTTTGAATTTCGCCGCGCATCTTTAGCACGCGTAAGGCTTGTTAATGACAAGATGAGCTCTGATTGGCTGTATGCAAATGAATTCATACTGGGGGTCCCGAGCTCAAGTGGGAAAAAAAATTACGCGGCCAGGGGTGGGGGGGGGGGGGGGGCATTATGCCCCCCCATTAGATCTCGGCCGTAAAGCGGCTGATCTCCGCGAAAATTTGCACGCATGTCAATTTAAGTATGATACTATGATAATTTCAATTTTTTGAAAAATTCACTCATTTGCATATTTATGGTAATTTATGCAAATAAGGTCATGAAAATCACATTTTGACCCATAAATCATATATTATTCATATTTAAGCGTTCTTTTTCACACCATATATATTCATTAAACCATTCTGAATAATAAATCGACAAAAAAATCGGGAAGAGCCAGCTTATTCCTTATGTTATCCCCTGTTTTGATAATTTCTTATGTATTTCATTGTTTTTTTTAACTTATGTATTTTATTGTTTTTGTTGTTTTATTTCATTTCTAACTACAATTCAACTCTTTTGACTCCCAAAACAACCACCTAAACTTTAAACAAGACCCAATAACCCATGTTTGATCTGTTTTTAGGAAAAATGATTTTTCCTTATGTTTTGTACACAAATCACGAAAATTAGCGATTTTCGAGCTGACATGCAAACACAAAAGGTCAGGTGACCTTGTAACCGTAGGTCCGATTTTCAAAAAAAATATTTTAAAAGTTGCGCAAGACTCGAAAGAAAAAAGTCAGTGAGCGGCGGGGCGCCATCCATATGCGTTCCCGAACAATCAGAAAAATCGTGGAGGGGGGGGGGGGGCATGATGCCCCCCGGCCTTATTAGGGTTTTGTGTGTACGTACGTACGTTTGTGAAGCCCAGAGCTTCGAACATTGCAGTTTTGAATTTCGCCGCGCATCTTTAGCACGCGTAAGGCTTGTTAATGACAAGATGAGCTCTGATTGGCTGTATGCAAATGAATTCATACTGGGGGTCCCGAGCTCAAGTGGGAAAAAAAATTACGCGGCCAGGGGTGGGGGGGGGGGCATTATGCCCCCCATAAGATCTCGGCCGTAAAGCGGCCGATCTCCGCGAAAATTTGCACGCATGACAATTGAAGTATGATACTATGATAATTTCAATTTTTTGAAAAATTCACTCATTTGCATATTTATGGTAATTTATGCAAATAAGGTCATGAAAATCACATTTTGACCCATAAATCATATATTATTCATATTTAAGCGTTCTTTTTCACACCATATATATTCATTAAACCATTCTGAATAATAAATCGACAAAAAAATCGGGAAGAGCCAGCTTATTCCTTATGTTATCCCCTGTTTTGATAATTTCTTATGTATTTCATTGTTTTTTTTAACTTATGTATTTTATTGTTTTTGTTGTTTTATTTCATTTCTAACTACAATTCAACTCTTTTGACTCCCAAAACAACCACCTAAACTTTAAACAAGACCCAATAACCCATGTTTGATCTGTTTTTAGGAAAAATGATTTTTCCTTATGTTTTGTACACAAATCACGAAAATTAGCGATTTTCGAGCTGACATGCAAACACAAAAGGTCAGGTGACCTTGTAACCGTAGGTCCGATTTTCAAAAAAAATATTTTAAAAGTTGCGCAAGACTCGAAAGAAAAAAGTCAGTGAGCGGCGGGGCGCCATCCATATGCGTTCCCGAACAATCAGAAAAATCGTGGAGGGGGGGGGGGCATGATGCCCCCCCGGCCTTATTAGGGTTAAGAGCATGTTTAGTTTCCCTTTCTTCTCATTTCTTGCTCCTTTTCTGAACATTATGCCAACTCTAAATTATGCATGTTGGTTTCCACCAAAATATTCCATCTTGTCCATCAATGTAAATGTTTTATCTTTTCATAGCCTCTGATACACCGGACAATACAATCAACGAGGCGGGTGAGTTGGAACAAAATGTTTTTAATTCAATATTGCAATAGGAGGAAGTGATGAAGAACTAAATGATCTACGAATGCCAATCCTTTGCACAAGCATGTGCAATACTTGTGTATTTGTTCATTTTTTAAAACGGTTAATTGAAAATGAATCGTTTGCGGCCAGATAACCGAATTGCAGATTCTTTTACAATCAGAATAGATAAAAATGGATATATAAATGCAATAATGTTAGGACACATGTGTGTAGACAAACGACGCAATAACGCAGGGCATCGATATGCATACACGTACATTAAACATGTATAAGGACAGAGAAAGCGAAGTAACATTTGATGTCAATTTATGTTCAGAGCCCAACGGAACTTGGTAACTTTTGGAAACAGTGCATGAACAAATACTCAGGACTTGTCCTTGATTTGCAATATTTTTCGTATTTTTGCAGATGATTCCTTAAACGTCGGCCTTATTGCTGGCCTTGTTCCTGGCCTGGGCTTTACCTTGGTCCTCATCATTGTCTGCACTGCATGTGCATGCATGAACTTTGTCCGCATCCAGCGGGAGAAGCATATGGCTCAATTTGTGATGAGAGGTCGACCTCCTTCCTTCCATCACTCTAGCGGAACCTCGAACGACCAGGTAGGAATGCTTCCTTGTAGCTAGTGTGTATAGTGTGTAAAGTAACAATGAATAACTCTAGTTTTTATTGTTCTAGAAGAATTCCTGGTATATGGAATTGCCCGATGATTTAAGTAAATATATTTTGGGCATGTTTCGTTTTAATCGACAGTTGTTTTGTTTGTATACGCCGTGTTGTTGTCTGTAAACTTATATCATAACTATGCAATTTCTATCAGGTTCATATATTTGAAGATTTATCAAAATTGATTTAAATTTATAGGAATGATTTCACATTTGCTTAAATGGCCTTTATATTTTTTGTTGAAATTTGCGTGCCCCAGTTTCCCTCATAGTTTTAGAGTTTCTCGAACTCTCACCCATTTACACCAGATGTAATAGATATGTTAAATTTGTCTGAGCTAGTACATTTACATAGTGAACCTGACCGATATTCAACATTTATTTTCTTCTGAATCAGTGCTTTTCCTGTTCATAAGTGTATAGACAAAATATAAGTGAGATGATATAATTAAAAAAACAGAGTGATCTGTGGCAATTTATTCAAACTAATGTTAGAAGGTTACGTAATCACACCAATATTAGCACACCAAAAGGAAGCATGAGACAGAACGACTTTCTTGACCATAGGATGAGTTGTAGCACAGTATATACGGTTAATTCCCTAATGAAATCATTTGGCATCGTTTAATTAAAAAATAAAAACGTATTTTCTCGTTGATTTAAAGCTGTCGTACCGCATTGAGAGCTCGCAATCAGATGTGTACTATCACGTCACTGGCTCTGACAACACACGCTCTAAACTTGGGACTAGTCAACGAAGTGGAGATCGCCGAGTGCCGAGTAGCAAACGCTCAGTCTCAAGTGTCCGATACAGCACAGGGGTTAGCAACCACGATTCTTTAACTTGAATTTTGAATATGCAGTATTAAAGGCCGGCTGTACTAGTTCAGTCAAAATGGATTAGACCACACAGCGAGGTCACCGACAGGTGGCTATCTCAATAACTCAGCTCTCAATTAACATAAAAGAAAGAGGATCATGGGGGACCAACAGGCACCGATCGGGGAAGTTTTCTATATAGAGGGAGCAAGTACCTACCAGTAGGACAGTGTGGCTTTAATGAACCATTTCAGTTCTAGTAACGCTATGCAGAAATAGATCTTTAACGACTACGACTATGTCAGTGACAAGGGCAGTGGAGCACTCATATACATTTTGATAATTTTGTTCTTTTAGACCAGAAGCTATGATTTGATATATATATTTTTGTTATTAATTCTTTGATATGGTTAGCTAAAGGACATCATGAATTATTTCGTTGACAAATAACATTTATATTGATAGTTTTTCATCATAGTTTTCAACGAAATTATATCGTTACTGTAATACGTAAAAGCAATTGATCATGCAATTTTACAAGTAATCTAAAATAAATAGAATCATCTAATGCCAGATGAGTATACAAAACTGCGAGCAAGACTTTGATTAGACAGCAATATCTTTTACCACGGCATACATGTACTTCAATACCTTCCTCACATTCTAACATTCAATTGTAACACAAAACAATCATTCAAGTAAAAATAAAAAAATTCTTATTTTTTTTGTTTAAAGTTGCCGCCACGCATGGGAAGCTCGCAATCCAATCACTACAGCAAGAACCCAGGATCTGACATCAAACGTTCTATTAAGGGGTACGGCCAGCGAAGTGGAGATCAAGTGTCGAGTAGCAGACGTTCAGCCTCGAGTGGCTTTTACAACAGCGGTCTCACGATCCATGAATGAACAGGGAACGTTTAGGTCTACCGTTAGAAGCTCTACTGAAAACTACACTGTGTTAACGCTACATGTATACAGTATAATGCCCTAAAATCAAAGTACTTGACTATTTCATTTCCCATACGAGTAGTGAGTTGTTCTGCCGATAAATCGATATGAAATGTATTATTTCACTTCATATTTAATCTTATCTAAACAATCAATGTTCAGATATCATAAACATCTTTGATGTGGTAAATAACATATGGGACAAACAGTCTGGAATATCGTAATATCAATTAATCGAATCAAGGGCCTGGAATAAATTCATAGATTGGAGAGCGAAGTTTTCAAAATATTAACCGGTTAATATAAAATAGGTTACCACGTAAATTGTTTTCCATTACAGTAACTTCTACTAAATCATTCAAGAAATATTTTAAAACTTTTTTATACATATGTAAATAATAGCATTGTAGTAGGATGTGTTATTGTTTTGAATATTCTGGACTCAGAGGTTTTGATGCTGTTGGTAATGCTTTAAATCTGATATAGCACTATTAAAGAACCTAAATACTGTCATATTTCTGTTATTCCTAATGTTTGAAATGTTAAATATGCAAAATCTTGGAATGAAATTCACCGTATTATTCGTACAAGTGCAACTATTTTAACATATATCTATATATATATAAAAAAAAACTATATATGTAAATTTGATGAGAAGTGGAAAGTAAGTGAACCTTAGTTTAGAACTTTAACTAATTTACTTACTATATATGTTTATATGTCGAGGATATTTTTCTATATCAAAGTTTTGTATTCATATATATGAATTGTTGCATATAATACAATGGGGATTTAGTATTGGACTGTGATAAAGCTGTAATTAAGATGTATCTTAATAGTTCCATTCTGCTATGTCTTAGATTTCATGAACGTTTTGCGAATTCAATACTTTGAAACATAATATTCTTGAATTCAATGTTTCTACTTTAAATTCTTAGGCATCATTCTATGGAGCTAGAGTAGGTCGTATAATCAAAATTATAAATATAAACTAGGATCACAATTAATTTTGGTCATAAGTGTTTTCAGTGATTTAACTTAGTTTCCAAGAACTGCATAATCTTGATACAGCAGATAAAGTATGTACAGTAATTGACTATACTCTTCTTCAACTGGTAAATGTTATTTGCAAGAATATTGAAATGTTATATCCTTTCTAATATCTTATAGAATATGGTAAGTTTTTACAATCTGTATCAAACTTGGTGATAAATGAACTCCATTTAGAGTGACATTATTTGGGAGTGCAGTGAAAGAGTAGAGTCTGCAGCAAGCCAAGTCGGTCTACAAATAAACAGTACTAAGACAGAATTCATGTTGTACAACATTCGTGAAGGCGAGATTTGTACTGCTGACAGGACAAAGTTGAAGCAGGTCCAAAACTTTCAGTACCTTGGCTCATGGGTTGATCAGTCAAAACAAGATCTGAATATCCGAAAGGCAAAAGCCTGGACTGCTTTGAACAAGCTGACAGCCATCTGGAAATCAAACCTCGGTAGAAAACTGAAAGTCCGCTTATTTAGGGCTACAGTGGAAACTGTTCTGCTCTATGGATCAGAAGCCTGGACTTTGACAAGTAACCTGGAAAAACAACTGGATGGTTGCTATACAAGACTCTTGAGAGCAGCAGTAAATGTTAACTGGAGGGACCATATGACCAATATAGAATTGTATAGGGACATTACACCGATCTCAGCCAGACTGAGAGACCGCCGCCTCCGTTTCAGTGGGCACTGCTGGAGGAGCAAGAGTGAAATTATTTCACAAATGCTGTTCTGGGAGCCCTCAAGGGGCAAACGCACCAGAGGGCGCCCAGCAATGACTAACATTGACCAGTTAGAAAAGGATACCTGTCTACCAAGGCAGGAACTCCCAAAGATCATGGAGAAGAGAACTGAATGGATAAAGCTTGTCAAATCAGTGCGAGTACGCTCGACCTAGTAGTAGTAGCAGTGAGAGAAAAAAAAGATGTATAGAATACCATGATACTCATGTCGTATTATGGGTTCTAGGAAAGGCCATTCTTACGCTAAATATACTTCGTCGTTACTCGAAAGGCGTAGAAAGAGTACCATCCCACAACGATCTAAAACGGCGTAGACTATGTGGATAAGTAAGGTTATGATGTGATGATGGCACCCTAACAGATTATATACAGTTAAAAACTGAATTATTCATTATTATTTGGTTATGAGTCCACTAGGTGCACAGCAGATAGAGAAGGGACATTTTTACCTTTTCATGGGCCTTTGTTCTATCTGTGAGCGCGTTTATCTATATCGTACCCCACTATCGAACCCCACTATCATACCCCACTATACGATCGTGATTTGCGGGATGTTGCGTTTATCTACTCTTCACGATTCAAAATAAAGGCCTTGTGTCTGCCCAGCTGTTTTGACCCGGGAAGCAGACAGTTTCTCGGAGGTTAACTTCACACACATGCTTGTACACAACACCTGGGTGTTCCTATTTGTATGTGACGTTCAAAACAGCTTTGCGTTTATCGACCTCTCAGAAACGTGATTCTGGCTGTATGTCACATACAAAACGCACCTTTTTGCGTCTTTTGATATGCCCATATCTAAAGACGTTTGAAAAAGGCTTTGCGTTTATCTACTTCTAAATTTGCCTGAAAGACGTTTGAGAAACCTGATTCTAGCCAAAAATGTCCTAGATAAACGCAACCTAAATCGCATGCGTGGAATTTGTTCACACGGAAACGGTTTTTTTTTGTAGCAGGAAGGGGACTTGTCTTGATTTTTTTTTAAAGGAAGGTAGCTCCTCTCCTCAGTCCCCTCCCTCTCCTCTCCCGGCGCTACAATTCTTAGTTTGGTATCTCGTTCAACGTTTCTGCTGTTATGGTTCACGCCCTGTTCTTATCCTTCGATCTGAATGAATTGGTCCTATTATGAAATTAGTGATGACATAATCTGTTGTTTAGGAATGAGTTGTGGATATATATGACCAGATGTTCTTACATTCGTTTTATCGATTCTGTTCTACGTCATCAGGTATCAGGTTCACGTACAAAAGGTAAAAGGAGGTCGCTTTGATGGTTAATGTGAATCCGGGTACTACCCATAATTCAACTCAGTTGGGTCAAGTCGTGTCAATGATTATGGTAAAATATACAGTAAGTCTCTCAAAAAATAGATAGCTCGAACTAAACTGGGACTAGATTTCGCCGAGACCAACAAGCCAACCAAAAATCGACCAGCAACTGAAAACATAATTATGTAATACCTACTGGCCCGCAGTTTCTTCCTACCAAAACAGGTTTGAAAATTACTAATATTTCCGGTCTTCTGATTGGCTGATATGTTTTACGTCATGATCAATGGCGGCGTGATTGGTCTGTCAAGGTGTGGTGCGAGGAGTGCCGTATCAGCTCAACATACCAAGGAAATTCACCTACCAAAATTCACATTATATATTGGATATTTTGCAAGAATGAACAAGCACTTTCAGAATAAGTACCCATGAACATAAGATTACACGATGTGAAGGGTTCAAGACAAAATTGCAAACACCAAATCAGGAAAGATCACAAATATAGACCCCCCCCCCCCTGTATCCACCTTCCCCTATTCTTTACTATTCTATCATCATTATTTTGCATTTGCTATTTCTATTTCGATTCTATTTTTGTATTGATGTACTTCTTTTAAAATCGTTTTTGTTGTTGATCTGTGTTTAACAAGCTGTTTTTCTTTACAGACCAATTCTTTTCGACATGTTCAATGTTTTTATAACTTTCTTGTTATTGTTCTTGAATTTTATGAATAAATCTTAAAATCTTGAAATCTTGAGACTTATAAATATTGTTCGAATCGAAGTACGTGCGTGTGTGCAGCTTATAAACTGTGTGCATAAGCAGCTATAGACGCACGAGCCAGTCGTTTTGAGGAAATTAAGATTCAAATAATTGTAAAGATACGATAACCACTAGATAACCAACATAGTGGGATTTGGGGTGTATATATGTACCTTAGACTTTCATCTATCAATGAAAAATTTCTACTTCAATGCAATTAATATTGATAATAATAATCATTGGATTTTATTTAACCCGTTGACTTTTGAATCATCTAATTACCATAGGCCTAATACAAGGACCATTACCGTATACAAAAGGTTTAATTGAATCGGTAATATTTTTAAAGGCTGATGAAAAAACGGTGTAATCTGTGTATGAAATGTTACTTATTATATTCCTTTTATTGTACTTTCTAACAGGCAAAAAATACTGAGAAAATTCTCAAACCACAAATATATTTATGGTTTTATTTGAAAGCATCACTGTGCAGCACATTCAGTGATCATCAGTAAATTCTCCCAACCTGATTTGATTTTTCCCAACCGTTTTTCTTTGAAAATAAGACATAAGACAGGCTTTTACAAATCTTGTAAACACTTAAATGTCTGGAATTGTATACATAGCTAAATCATTGCTTTGTGACGATTCACATTCACCTAAATTGTAATTAGATTGTAATAATATAGTTGGGAGAATTAAGGAATCGATCAAATCAGTTTTTCCCAATTTGTATCATTATTAATGGTCCGTTTTCACTCAAACGTTCAGATTATCTTTAAGTGTATATCTAGCATTGAAGTCACTTCCTTAGCACCATTTTCTCTTATCTGAACAATCTTACTAAGTCCCTGTAATGTCTTTTCCAGAAGTCTTTTCCAAGTTGCTGCACCAATATCAATACAAATTATTGGCTGTATGTTATGATAATAGCACAGCTGATTCATAATGTTATGTAATTAAAAATTAACAACACTGCTATCTCAAATTGTTATATGGGCTATATTTCATGAAGATGGCAACACGGCTGTCTCATACTGTTTTATTGGCTATATACAAGTTTCATTACTATCATTAAGAGGTATCTTTCTCCGTGGTTGCTGTACCAATATCAATACAAATTATTGGCTGTATGTTATGATAATAGCACAGCTGATTTATACTGTAACAGTTATGTAATTAAAAATTAACAACACTATCTCAAATTATTATATGGGCTGTATTTCATGAGGATGGCTACACGGCTGTCTCATACTGTTTTATTGGCTATATACCAGTTTCATGACAATCATTAAGAGGTATCTGTCTCCCTGGACCCCCACCCCCTACCCCCCCCCCCCCCCCATCCGCCGGCGCTACACTTTTGAGTTTGGTATCTCGTTTAACGTTTCTGCTGTTATGGTTCACGCCCTGTTCTTATCCTTCGATCTGAATGAATTGGTCCTATTATGAAATTAGTGATGACATAATCTGTTGTTATGGGAAAGAGGTGTGGATATGACCAGATGTTTACGGAATTTGCGTATCGATTCTGTTTTACGTCATTAACACCATTATGTGTAATAAATCAGATCAGTGATTAATCTACTAAACTATGCATCAGGTACATGTACAATAGGTCAAAGAAGGTCGTTTTGATTGTTGATGTGAATCCAGGTACCACCCGAACTTCAACCCAGTTAAACAGAAGGTTTATTTATGCAAGGGAGAGGTGAACAATTATTTGTGAGCGTTATTATTGTTATTATGCAAGCGTGGAAGAACAAAAAAATGTTCTCTGAAAAGCAAGGCTCTTCAAATGCCTCCATATCCTAAATATGACAAGTAACAGTTTAAAAGCGACGTCCGAATTTCATGCCACATGGTTGTGTAGTCCCCTATACATCTTCTGTGCACAGTGCTTGCTACTTTACCGAGACTGGGCCAAATTTCTTATCATTGTAATGACTCCAGAGCCTTGCAGTACACACCAATACTTATATGCAGGGGCGGCGATTTCTGTTAATGACCGGGGGGGGGGGACGAAATGGGAATTTTTTTACGAGGATGTTATGCGAGGGAGCGTAGCGACCGAGCGAGATTCTTTTTGCAATTTTATTAGTCTAAACGCTGCACTCTTGGGCATTCCGGAACCTAAAAGTGGGTTGCATTCATTATTCAGTATATGCTATACAATTTGTTTTGCACTTTTTCAAATTTCCAGGGGGGACGATCCCCCCTAAAAAAATTGAGGGGGGGACGTGTCCCCCCCCCCGTCCCCCCCCCAGGGATCGCCGCCCCTGCTTATATGCTACATGAGCAACTGTTTCTGATCGATTCCAAACCGTTTCTTTCACAATGCAATCGCACGACCAGAACTCAACTCTATCTTTGAGCCCAGTCGTATCAATGATAATTGTATCTATTATGGTCGAATATTATGGTAAAACATCGTTTATGGTCAAATATACCTCTCACAAATTCGACAGCTCGTATTTATCTGAAACTAAACTTCGCCGAGGCACATAACACATAATTATATAATACTGACCGGCCCACGGGGAAAACTGCCAAACCGCCCAGTAATGATGATGGTGATGACAATGATGATGAAGATTATGTTGACGATTTCGACATTAAATTGTAAGGATGATGATTATGGTAACGATAGGTCTCATGGTGATGATGATGATGATAATGATGATGATGATATTGATGAAATTGATGGTAGTGATAATAATGATGATGAGAGTGAGGAAAATGATGGTAGTGATAATGAAGGAGATTATGATGATGATGGTGGTGGTGATGATGATTTATGTATCTATTTATCTATTTCTGATATTTAAACAGGGTGACTCATTATCACCAACAATTGTGGTCTTCCATGAGGCCCTATTAAACATAATGAAGAACAATGATTTGAAAAAATATATAAAATAATAATAATAGTAATATCAAAATCATGAACATAAATTCTTAACAACAATAAAGTAAGAACGTGTAAAACATATGTACAAAGTAATTCCTCGTAATGAATGAATAGTTTGTTTGTTTTGTCTTGCTTTGATTTTCGTTCAAGAAAACTTTGTCGCGTATTTCTAATATCTTAAAGGCCGTCAATACTACTGGGCCAGAAGGGATTCATTAACTCATTAACTCAGCTGTCAACTAACATAAGAAAAGGAGGATCATGGGGACCAACAGGCACCGATTGGGGAAGTTTTCTATTTAGAGGGAGCAAGTAGCTACAAGTAGGACAGTGGGGCTTCAAAGTAACGTTATAGTATAGGCGGTTTTTAAATCCGATGAAAAGTTAGTATTAGCACTTTTCGGTATGCATTAAACTTTGAAAAAAGGTAACATATTCTTTTGAGAGTTCATAAACAAAGTAAAGAAACTACTTAGGCTCAGATAAGAAAGACATTAGTGATACCATTATTTAAATTAAATATATATATTAATACATTTTTATTGACATCATGATGATCATGATGGCATTGATAATTATGATGATGATGACTTTGAAGATAATTGAACATTTGAATAGACAAATATGAGTGATTCCGATTATATGCCAAGAATGTCCACGCTTAAAATTAGATATCAAATGAAATATTTGATATGACGCTATACACCAGCACAACAAATGCCAATTCCAATACAGACATCAGATCAGACTTCAAAGTGTAAAAACTGCTAAGTGAGGATTATATCGATTTTGAGGAGGGGGACGAAATTATGACAACGATATGACCTTGTTTTGATAGGCAAAATCTGCATACTTTTCACAGATAAACTGAACCCAGTTGTTCGCGTGGCATAACTGCTTCTGGTCTTTGATCGGGTCGGACAAGGATTTTGCTTCTTCCGAGTCTGCATTCTAGATTGGGCTATAATCATCAGTAAGGTAGGCTTCACTTAGTTAATATCTTATTTGATCTAAAACTTATTTGTGGCGCAATACAAGATTTTAGGAAAATGTAAGAACGCTTGTTGATTTAATCACCCAATAACCGTAAATGTACATTGTGTATTAATTATTACAATTTCAAATACTTTGCTTCAAATGCATGTCATTCATGTTTAAAATACACACTTTCCCTAGGAATTTGATTTATAGCAACCAATGTTGCGCAATGTTTTAAGTGCATGATAGCAGTAGAATGCAAACGTCAATGTCCCGTTCTTGTGCTTGCGTTGTTTTGCTTGTCTGTTCATGTATTGTCATGTTTTGTATCATCCTGTTTTCCCAATCTTTTCCTTCCATTTTCTATTTTATAATATTATGATATTTTATGTTAGGGAACCTAAATTACAAGCTATGCTTTCCTAGGTTTTCCTCAGCAATACAGCAAGCAATTATCTTCTTAGTCTCAATTGTATACCTTTATTGCATTGCATATACCATATAATGTATATTTCTCGTTCGTTAACATCTTAATTCGAATGACTTATAAGAACAAAAAGCTTTTAAAGCTTTTTGTTCTTACAAATTAAATTAAATTAAATTTGCTGATATTGTGGAAGTACATGAAATAAATAAATGTAATCAATGAAATAAAACGCGCTCAACGAGTTCATACGTAAAAAGGGAAAGTTGTTATGACTGTACACTAGTAGGTTTCGGGCATTTTGGAATTTCGAAACAATCGTGTATTTCATGGGCGTGTTACTTTTAACATTGTATTCTTAATCGAAATGTAGCTTTTTCACGTATCTCACATTTCCGAAATAACCAAAACAAAGGTGCATATAAAAGCTGTACATCATTTCTCATCTTTATTTTACTTTGTTTCCAAAGGTATTTGTAAGTTTATTGTATTTGAAAGTAACTAAAACATGCTTTTTAAAACGCACATGGTAAGACCCGTACTAGGAAACAAATGTTAATCAATTTCAAGATGCAATTAAACAATTAAAACAGACAATAATGATAAGGAATATCTCGTAATTTTGATATAAAAATGATTAAAGAAGAAGTGCGGAATAAAAATCGTCATTTGATTGATGGATTTTCTGTGATGTATCATTTCAGTGCAATATACAAATAGGTGATTCAGCCTGAAAAAATGGAATAATATCAAAACTGCACTTCAAAAGGGAAGGCAGGGTCACAGACGGGAGAATAAAAGAGAAAGCCTGGTTTTTTATTCAACTGGTATACCCTCTCCCCCCCCCCCGCCCCTGAAAAAATGCGCACCCGTATGATAATAATCCTCCAGTTACACTCAAATCAAGGAGTTTTAAGAGACGGAGACCCAACTGGCAACAAATTATTCCAAGCAGCTATCGTTTTCTACGGTTGCACAATAGAATCTACTGGTATACTGTTACCTTAGATGTCCTCGAAGCCGCCAATATCATTGGAAAGCTTGAGTAGTGATTTTTGTCACAAAGAAATATCCTTAATATTTCACTTTTTATTTGAACTAACAAGGGGAAAAAAGAACAGATGATAAAATATGAATACAAAAGCCTAAATGTGTTAAGAAATTTGTTGACATTGTATAATAGCAGCTTTAATTTTTGAAAAATAGTAAAAATTCACAGTCCTAAAACCTGCAATTTGACACTTTTCCGATTACTTGCGGCTCGCGAAAATAAAAAGTGATTTGTTTTTTCATGTACAGTTGTTCTTTATGATGTTATATGTCAGATTAGTGCCCACACATGCCCAGTAGAGTAATTTTGATTAAAATTTCAGACAATTTTCGCTTGTCTCCTGTAAAGGTAAAAACTGTGTACTGCTCGTTTCATCAGACGAGTGGTAGCGAAAAGTAATAATCATTACAAAAGCATATTTCCCTTTGAAAATGGCCCGTTAGTTCGTAGCTAGGCAGGAATCTTTTGTCTACGTATCTGCAAGGCAGATCCAGTTGAAGGGATAGTTGAGTTCTGTTGCAGAGGGCGCTACACAAAATAATTTTGTTGTGAGATAATGAAAAACTGAGTGTCAAATTTGAAAGAACATAATATTTAAATGACAAAATCATCTTTGTTTGATCAAAATCGGTTCAGAGACGGCTGAAATATAACGATTTCCAAAACTTGTGTACAACCACAAATATTAGATATTTTGAAAAAGTTGAAAAAACCGTTAAAAAAAAACGAAATAAAGCCTTTTACGTCGTATTTCAGCCAATGCCGATGTTGGCTTTTTTGTTGGCATTTTCATGTGGCTTATATTACCCACAATTAGCCGGCTCATGTATTGTTATTTTTAATTAAATAATTAATTAACGGTCACCATGTTTTTTTAAAGTGGAGCTGAATTGGTATGATCGTATTGGATAAATTTCCCACATTTTGGGGTCTAAAATTACCTTCATAGCAAATTTAGGTTCTAAAAGGGCACTATAAACGCAAAGATAAGAATAAGAGCAATAACCATGGACTTTGAAGGCATTTGCGGTCTGAAAACAGAACTCAACTATCCATTTAAGCACATGCCTGACATATTTTCTCCTGGCGGCATATATCGAAGATGGTACAAAGGGAATGAGCTAGAAAGGACTCCATCTCTTAAAACTTCTTGCTCAAATCACAAAACTTTCTGACGTAGAGCTAACTCTCTGTGTTGTGCATTGTCTTTGGGGGCAAGGGAGTGACCGCTTTCAAACCAAACTGGCGTACCTGTAAAACACAACAATTTTGGCCTGATTCATTGTGTCTTTAATTTAGATGGAATTGGTGCCACCACCCCTTTATACAATATTGTGATCTTCTCCCGCTCCGGGTCAAATGTATAAGAGAACGTAATTATCTTTCAGGGGTGAGAATCCCTGGTATCAGGTATCCGAAGCGGGCTTGATATGTGGTGATTCTTTTTAGAATAGAATATAAAGGCTATGAATTAATTATTTCATCGAATGAAATCAGCAATTATTACTATACTATTTTTTACCCTTTTATTATTAGTTTTTGAAATAATCATACTAGATTATAATTATGAAGAATGATTTTAGTAGGTTATGGGTCATAATGTATTACAATACGAATTCCTTACCCGTTACGTGGCAGTACGAAATCAAACCGTGAAATTCTAAAGGCATTCGTGCAATATTATCCCAGATGTTGATTTGAAATATCGATTTTTAGACAATAAAGCTTTTGTATTGATTAATGAACCTTTCCTGTTTACTCGGAATTGTTTTTGAAAGATGAGATAGGGGAAAAGAGGGAGAGCAAAACAAACTTTGATTGCTTTTGTGAAATTTGTGTTCAAACTTCATCTCTACCTATATCTATGCCAATATACAGACTTACCGCTGCAGGCCATTAGTGCATTCTTGAAAGGTGTTGGCATAATAGAAAACTATTTCATATTTCAAAACATTATTTTCAAAATTATTTTTAACGTGAAGGTACAAAAAGAAAACGATATTTGTTTCTTCAATTTAAAGTATGTTTAAGTGTTAATGCATCTTCCTTCAATGGCGGATCCATAAACCAATTAGTAGAGCAGAATCCTCGAACATGGGCGGGGCTGAACGCATATTACCCAGAACTGCCTATTATGCTATAAGCCTTCATATGCAACTTCTCTTGATTTGTGTTTCTTCATGGGCTTCAAACTTGGAGAGAGGCCGTTCATCGATCGTACATTTCTATGGCAACGCCTTTGGATTCGTTCTATTAATGTGTGACGCAGTTCACGTTCCCCTCCCGAGGCGGCCCCATATACTCGAATACTGATAACAAATGGGATAATGCCAAAACTGAAAGAAAGATAGAAAGAAGGAAATAAAGCAAGAAAAAAAATATGAACAACAAAACAAAACAATACGAAAGCAACCAACATACCCTTCCCCCGAAAAGTGAAATGAAAATCACTGCAAAATTTCGTCAGATCTTGCTCAAGATACCCCAGCTACCCACCCCCGCAATTAATATATATATATATATATATATATATATATGTATATAAATAAAAACCATTGAAAAAAATGACAACTCCATTAACGTTCGGTGGATATATAGAAATAGTGAAGAAATAAAAACGAGTTGTAACGATTGAGGTAATGATAGAGTTGTAGCAAAAATACGCCCTTCGTCCTTTTCACTTTTTTCATCTTTTATCATAGAAAGGGTTCACGGGTACTCGACCACAACTACCACCACGATGAGGCTTATCGTAAGTCTTCTCATCTTCACTATCGCAGTGATGGTGAGAGGACAGGAAGATGGAGATGAACTGCTGGTGGCCCTCCCTTTACTACCAATTGACGAAGTAGCTAAAAAACTACCCGAAGCGACTGCACCGTAAGACTAATACGAAATACGTCGATACCAATGTTAACAGACATTCGAAAAATCAACTTTAATTCATAATTGCCCTGCCCATCTCCTTTTGCAGGAACGAACATTACAATGGTGTATTATGTTATCCGATCTAAGTTGATTATTCGAAAGTTCTTGCGATGTATTCATTCAGCTGCTTTACAATCATACTATAAAATGAGTCTAACTACCATTATTCTTTTTAAGCAAAATATAAAGGAAATATTTTTTTTTTCTTCAAAAAGAGTAATCCATTTTATATCGAACTTGCATTATTAATGGGTCGATTGTGTATATTCATATTTCGTCTCATGTCATGGTTATACTATATGTAATTTTACAAGAGATTTATGTATAGACAAGGAAAAGGAGTTCCATTTTTTGTTTTTCACTTTTAGCCTTTCTGACAAGTAGGGGTTAAATTAAGAGAGGCAGTATGACAATTTCCCAGAAAAATGCAAACAAAGAACACAATTACGAAAAACAGAATTGATTAAGACATAGTCTTCTGACATATTTAATTTTCTATCAACAGAATGTTAGCCTCAAGATTCATATTCGTCTTGCCTGCAAACTTGCTTGAGCCGCACTTCCAGTATGAACAAGCTGACTTTAGGTAGCATTAAATATGTTTGAAGCCAGTCGAGCGAAAAAGGGTGGATATGAAAGTGTCGAGGATGTTTATTTTTACAAAGGCCAAGTGCAGTAAATTGTTTGCTATTAAGTCCACTTCTGGTTATAACAATCAAATATTGATGTCATATAAACATGACTTAAATAATTATATACTTTGAAAGAATATTCAGAAACAAAGCGGATACCAGAACATAATTTATTTTAACAAATGTGTACCCCATACGAGGTTATTAAAGCAAACGTCATGATCTACCTTACAGTGAAATGAAAGTGTTAAAGGTGGACAGGTAAATGGGTGAAATAATTCTTCAGCGCAATTATTTTCGATTTACAGTCCACCACTACCACCAAGCCCTGAGGAACTCCGAGAAGAGGATTTCAACAAGAATATCTCCTACCTCTTCCTAATCCCTAAACTCTTCTACGTGCAAACCAAAGAGAGGATATGTCTCCTGGTAACCAAGAGCGACGGTCTCCTGGACTACCGGGTGTCTCTCCAGAAGATAAATGCAGGTCAATACGAAGAATACTGGAGTCCTGGAGAACAGGAGGCTAAACAAGGAGAGAACTGTTTCGAATTTGATGTAAGTCATAGATTGTCTTTTTGAGTAACAATATATCAATTCGAAGAACACTTTGAAAGGTGTCCGTCGTTATGTTAATAACTAAACGCAACTCATGCTTGCCTGTAAAATAGACGTCGATTGAATGGGAAGGGGTGCAAAAGATTCCTTGTTTCATCAGTTGTATACAACATGATTGAAAAAACAAAATCAAGTCACCTATTGCATGAATTGAAATGCGCGAACATAACAAAATATATTATTACACAATGTGATCATTTATATAGGGGAAATAATTATATGGTTTTGAAATGACGCTTTAATATTAAAGTTGATTTCTTGACACTTTTGCGACCACGGTAAACAAGTTTTAAGTCGATGCCTACTCTTTTCAGGTACCAACGATCGAGTCGGGATCCAATCCAAAACAGAAAGTTCGTCTTCAACTGCGACGAAAGGGAGCCGAAAACGTGAGCGAGGACGGGTACGAAGTCACGAAAGAGAGATTCGTGAGGATCCAGGCCCGAGGCGGGTCGAAAACATACGTCCAGACTGACAAACCCATTTACCAACCCGGTCAGACAGGTAAGTGTCTAATCATAAGATTAACTCGTTGCCACACAAGTAATCTCCACGTGCCATATTGTATTTGTTATTGAATTTGAATTGAATTGAATTTATTTATTTACCATCATTGAAAACATTGAAACAAAAGATAAAAATGTACAATGATAATGTCAATATAACATAAATGCATGACATGAATTATAAATTATGGAATAGATTATACTGTTTCCGGTACAAGATTAATCTATACTGTTGGTCATAATGGTGGAATAATTTTGTTTTAATACCCCAATTTATGGAATGATTTTGACAATGATTTATTCCTCATAGGTCTAGATAATAGGATACATTCTCAGATTTTATTGAATAATAATTTGTGAGTGTTTTTTTGCGTGACTGCTAAAGAATGTGTGTGCTACTATGCTAATCAACTAGGGGACCTACGTCCTTAAGTCATAACTGACAGTAATGAGGATTAATGCCTCATAAAAGGGCACGAATGAAGCACATCGACACGGTTTCTATCCTTGGGGCTCACAGTAACGAGGCTATTGCTTAGCCACTGAATCATGACTGTACGCAGCGGGCGGTAGGGTACGTCGCCGCCCCCACAAATACGAAACAGTATAATCTATTCCATAATTTATAATTCATGTCATGCATTTATGTTATATTGACATTATCATTGTACATTTTTATCTTTTGTTTCAATGTTTTCAATGATAGTAAATAAATAAATTAAATTCAATTCAAATTCAATAACAAATACAATATGGCACGTGGAGATTACTTGTGTGGCAACGAGTTAATCTTATGATTAGACACTTATCTGAGAATGTATACTTCTATTTAGATCTATTAGGAATAAATCATTGTCAAAATCATTCCATAAATTTGGGTAAAAAAAAATATTCCACCATTATGACCAACAGTGTATATTGGTGTTAGAAGGGTTATCATGGAGCTAATCAAGATATTTGTAATTTTACAAATTCCTACATAATTATTGTTTCTTGCCTTAACTAAAAACAAAACAAAAATCAATATCCACCTTTGTTTTGTGGATGATTGTTCTTTAATTCTATTGAGCAGACATGCATTTTGTATGATAATCTTGTTTTCCCAGTGAGATTCCGTGCTCTGACATTGAACAGTGAACTGAAAACCGTCACGGAACCAGTAAGTATTAATCAAAGTGTTCACCATAAAGATAAAGTTGAGTTCGGGCAAAAGTCAGAAAATAGAGAGAGAAAAATAAAATATTTTCCATTCTATTTATGATAATTTGGAAAATCTCTCCATATTCCATATCGTAGAGGACTGATTCTCAAAGGCCCCCATATTAATGATAAATAGCTAGAAAATTTGGACCACACCTCTATGCCAGCCGCATATAAGCCTACACATTATTGTGTGCACTGGACAGTCATAGCTTTCAACAAAATTGGGTCACTTTCATGTCATTTTGATTATTTTGCGCCAATCTTTATGTACTGCACAAAATTAGCCTTTTCAAATGACTTCCATTTCATTTTACGCTGTAATCGCTTGACGGGCCCTGCCTCATAAGCAGATGCGATTTAATAGCAACTTATTTGCGATTTATATAAATTGCAGCTATATACATAAAAGATAGGGGACTGCAAACTTGTGACCGATTAGAGGATTTGTGATTGATCCAAATCAATCGCAAATCTTAATAAGACTGGGCCCAGAACTCAACCTCATATTTCAGAATTTAATTACGTACTAGAAATTTTTTTTTGTAATAATTCAAATCTATTCTGATATTGATAGCTTAACATACAGGACTATAATGTCTAGTTAAATTTAGAATATTGGTTCGAGTAGGCAAGAGATGGCTCAGTAGTAGACCAATGGTCTTTTTACTTGAAAGACCCGGGTTCGAAACCAATCGGATGCCTTAGTGCCTTTTGACATTAATCCTCATTATCAAATCTCTCAGAGAGGACTTAAATCCGTTGATCCTCTTGTTGCATACTTGATATCATGCAAATGATTTTGTCAGCAGTCAGGTAAAGAATACCGTCAACTGTAAATTTAGAGGAAAGGATAATTAACGCAAGTAAAAATGACACCTCGTTTGAATAAGGCGCTAGCTTAAGTTCAATAATGATTACCTTCACTGTTGTACCCGGTCAAAATATAATTGACTTTGATTATCCTCAATGTAATAAATGATAATCCATTTCCCCATAGTTCGATTCTGTTATAGTGGAGAGTCAGTCTCGCCAGCGCGTCAACCAGTGGACGGACGTCAAGGGCGAGGAAGGGCTGATTGAACTCGAGCACGAACTCCCGGACGAGCTTCCAGACGGGATCACGAAACTGACTTACTACATCAAGGTATTGCGAGGCACCGAATTAGTAACGCAGACATTTACCGTTGAAGAGTACGGTGAGTAATGTCTACTTTATTCCGTGACATAGTTGTATACTCAGAAACGTCACCACCTGTCCCTTTCTATTTAAACCTGAAATTAGCCCATACGTCAATAGTTTCAAACGATGTTTACACTGTTCATTTGCAATCGCTGTTTCTACAATGCCACCTCCCACATGATGCGTTAATGACAGGACAAGTTATTGACGCACACTTGTGTCAAATAAAATTGACGTCTCTGGCGTAGTCGGGTAGTCGGCATTCGAATACAATTCCGTAACACTATGTGTTTTGGAGGCTCCACGTTTGTGTCTTTTCTGTAATATATTTCCGCTTCATTCTATCCGGTTATAGTAATATCACGAAAAGAAGACAATTATCAAGAACTGATTCAAGCAATGTTGATTTATCTACTCCCATAACAGTTCTTCCAAGGTTTGAGGTCGAAGTTACAACTCCTCCGTACATTCTCATCACCGATTCTTCTTGCACAGTCAAGGTTTGTGGAACGTAAGTGAAACTTGTAAAAATCACAATGGACTCTCATTGTTACTCTTATCATGTCTGTATCAAGTTATATATATATATATATATGTCATACAAACTAAATATGCCGTGAGTGTTTTAGTGTAGGTATCAGACATCAAAATTCGCCATGATCTGGCGGAAGACGACACATCACATTAGGCCGACAGGCCACGGACAGACGGTCCACGAAACCGACAATTTCTAGTGAACCCTAACAAAAGTTGACAGGCATATCGTTCCCGTAGCCTCTCGATCTCTTAGGCCGTCGGTTTAATGGGGTTCTGACTATTTTTCACAGATGTTGCAAGACCGACCATGTCTGTCTTGTGGGCTGTCGGTTTCATTGACTGTCGGTTTCGTGGGCTGTAGCCAGGGAGGATATTCTGCACATTGTCTTGACATTTCTAGCTATCTGCAGCACCACCTGTCGCAATTCGAGTGCATTTTTACTGCCATGTCAGATAACTTTTGACAATTTTGCTCTTTTTTGATCATTGGGCAGTTACACGTATGGTAAACCCGTTCAAGGCTCTGTGCAAGCAAACATCACTGCTGACGGGGGGCGATACGACTATAGGACCAGAACTCGGTCTTCTAGAGAGGTTCTGCCGTTCGCCATACCGGTACGTTATTATGTGATTTCTTTCCTCTTCTCGTTATTTTTTTTTTTTTAGCAGATGTTTCTGCATTTATTGATAAATCAAATATAAAACATTCAAATAACAATAATAGTATAATATAATTGATTTACATAAAGAGTGACAACTTAATACACACAAAATAAATTAAAAAAATGCATAATTGAAAGCTTGAAAGTATGGAGGTAAGTAAAAATAATCAAGATAAATGCAGAGGCCAACTATCATAAGCAAGGAAGCTTGAGTCGATAGCAGCCGGGAAGGGGGGGGGGGGGGGGGTACATGGCGCTGTTTTAGGAGAATGTAGGGGAATAGAGAGTCACATATAAAGATTTTGTTCAGAAATTATCTAAATAAAAAGTGGAAAGAAATAAATGAAAGAAAAAAGAAGAAAAATGTGCAAGTGTGTGCAAGTGGGTGTGTGCAGGTGAAGTAAGTGTTCGATTCGTATTGTTAATGAACTGGTCATCTAAAATTAATTTAAATAAACAATCAAAACCTCTGAGACCCTTATGATGTTTTTGAATATGTAGATATTAAATATTTTTTCATCGATGCTTTGAATGAATAAAGAGTTGCAGAGTGTTTAATATTGTCAGGTAAAGCATTCCAAATGTCTGGACCATGATGTCTTATCGATTTATAGGCCATAATAATTTTGGGGTTTGTTAAGTGGAAATCGGATGAGTGTCGTGTGGGATAAGAATGTATATCACTATTGTAAACAAAAATATTTCGAAATGCCAAAGGTATAGTATTTATCCAACATTTATACATAAAGATTGCAGTTTGAAAACTGTGAATGTCAGCGATTTTTAATGTTTTTAGTTTACAAAATATTGGATCAGTATGGGCTAAATAATGTGAATGTGTACAAAGACGAAGTGCTTTCTTTTGGAGACGATATATTAACATAATTTTCATCTTACTACTATTACCCCAAGCTATGTTACAATAAGATATGTATGACAAAATGAAGGAATTGTAAAGCATAAATAGTGACTTTTGTGATAGATAATATTTTAATTTATATAAAATGCCTATGCTTCTCGAGACTAGCATGCAAATGTTGTTAATATGACTATTCCAAGTTAGGTTTGAATCAATCATTACACCTAAGAATGTTGTAACTTCTTTTTCAATTATGGGCATGTTATCTATAAAAATATCATAATGAAGTACATGTTTAGAGTGTATGTTTTTGAAATAAATACAATTAGTCTTATTAATATTTAAAGAGAGTTTATTGGATTTGAACCAAGATGATAATTTATTTAGTTCTAAATTGAGGGTTGTAATAAGAATGTTTAAGTCTTTATGCGAATAAAATACGTTGGTATCGTCTGCGAACAGAACATATGTTAGGAGTGGTGATGCATTAACAATATCATTCATATATACTAAAAACAGTAGGGGACCTAATATGGAGCCTTGTGGTACTCCGCATTCTATGGTGGAAATATTAGATGTTGTAGATTTAAACATAACATATTGATGTCTATTACGCAAATAGTCTTCAAACCAAGAAAGTACAATCCCTCTAACTCCATATGCTTTTAATTTATGTATTAATATACGATGGTCCATGGTATCGAATGCTTTCGATAAGTCCATAAAAACACCTACAGTGTGTTCTTTTTTAGAAAGGGAATCAGTTATTTTGTCACATAATTGTAGAATAGCATAATCAGTAGAGTGGTTCTTTCTAAATCCATATTGATTAGGAATTAAAAAGTTATTGATATCTAAGAAAGAATATAATCGTTTATATACTATTTTCTCTAATATCTTTGAAATGCTTGGTAGTAAAGAAATTGGTCGGTAGTTTGAAACTTTAGAGTGATCATCCTTTTTATATATCGGAATTATTTTTGCAACTTTTAGTGGGTCGGGAAAAAACCCCTGGGAAAGAGATAAATTAAAAATATGTGATAACGGGGAAGCTATGAAGTGAATTATTTGTTTTAATAAAGATACACTTAGCTCATCGTAGCCACTAGATTTACTGCTTTTTAATGAACGAACAATTTCTAAAATCTCTTGCATATTTGTTGGATTAAAAAATAAGGATTGATTAACGTTATTATTTAAGTATTTGAAAAAATCATTCTTTTCATTGATTATTTTGGAAGCTAAATCCGGTCCAATATTAGTAAAGTATTTATTGAATGCCTCAGCAACATCATTTGGGTCTATGTGATGCCCATTATCATTAAATTCAATATTATTTGGAGTATCCTTTTTCTTCCCCAAAATGTCATTAACCGTTTGCCATAATGATTGATTATTATCTTTATTATTTTCAATTTTATTACCATAGTATAATTTGCGTGATAAACGAATAATTGAAGTCAATTTATTACGGTACTTTTTATATTTATTTTGATTTTCATTTGTAGGTGATCGAAGTGAGATTTTATATAAACGAATTCGGGTAGATATTGATTTAAGTATACCTTGAGTAATCCATGGTCGTTTATTTTTCTTTTTATTTGACTTAATTCTTGAGAGGGGCACATTTTTATTATAATGACAAAGAAGTTTGTTTATAAATTTGTCATATGAACTGTTCACATCTCTTTCAAAATAAATATCATACCAATCTTCTTGACTCAAGTCTATCTTTAAGGATTCAATATTACGCTTGGTTTCTTTACGTCGTGTTGTATGTTCTTTATTAGGAATTTGTAGGTGTTTATCATTAGGACCTATCGTAAATATTGGTAAATGGTCTGAAATATCATAGTATATTATTCCATTCTGTTTATTATCAAATACGTTTGAGAAAATATTATCAATTATAGTATGTGTTAAGTTTGTAATCCTAGTTGGTTTATTAATGAGAGGTTTAAAAAAAAATGAAGATAATAAATTAGTGAAGTGTTGGCCAAGAACGGTAAAAGGTAAGGATATATCGATATTAAAGTCTCCCATAATATATACATCTTTATTTTCTCTAGAAATAAATTCAAGGCATGATTCTAATTCATCAAAAAATGTGTCGGCTACATTGTTAGGTGGTCTGTACATTACCCCAACGATTCTATTCTTATGTTTATCATCAATAATTTCTAAAAATAATGTTTCTATTCCTTCCAGTTGAATATCATGTCTTATTTTAAATTGTACATCATTACGAGTATAAAAAGCGACACCTCCTCCCTTTCCGTTTTTACGGTCTGAATGAATAAATTCATAATTCTCAATGTTGAATATTGGAGGAGAAGTTGAGTGTAACCAGGTTTCGGTAAGTCCTATCAAAGAAAATGAAAATGTGTTTAGGATAGATAAAAATTCTTCAAAATTATCGAAATTCTTTTGTAAGCTTCGAATATTGATGTTTAATAAACTAAAACAGTGAAGGTTATTATTGGGTCCCGTTGAATTAAAGTTTGAATTAAATTCACTGGTAGTATAATATTTACTCTGGGGTGTATAAACTTGATCATTCAAAATATCATTTAAAGCCATTAAGATTAAAAATGTGGTATTGCGACCAGTATAAATGAATACTATGTGTTTGGTGCGTGCATGTGCGTGTAAGAGTGCAAGTGCATTTATAATGGGTGTCGGCAAAAACCAACAAAATCAGGGGGGTGTACATGATGTTCACTTGTGCGTGACTATCAGACAGACTCGGGGCCGATGACAGCGTTCAAACGTGGTCATTAATTACAAATTAAAAAAAACTTAGAAATTTGTATTTATTTTTTTATTTTTTTAAATTGTTTGAGTATTGTTATCGTTTAAATTTACAGTGATGAATTGTTTTCGAAACGTACTACCTTTAAGTTACAGAGAAAGGTGGGTAAGCCTATGTGCTATACCTAAGGGGGTGAGAAGGAAACAACCTACAGCATTAAGGACTGGATTATGATTGACATGAGAATAGGGATTTACAGGGGGGTATGATAATACCTTGGCTTTAGCACAAGTAATACAAATAAACAGTAGTTAAGTTGAAATAAAATGAATTAACATACATCATGCCGATCCACGTCACACCGACGAAACACCGCCAGACACCGGCGAACCAACATACCGCGGAGAGACCGCGCCACATGATAACACTAAGTCACGTCATCATGGAGCGCGAACCACCACCGATACGCCAGCCACCAGACCAGGCAACGAAACGCCAGAGCAGCGCAAACGCTACTTGTTGGTCCCTCCCTGACAACCGGCATGGCAACCAGTCCAGCGGGTGAGGGCCGCTGATCATCTAACCGTGAACCGCGGGCCACGCCCACAGACATGGTCGCCACGCACTACGTTTAAAACAAGAAAAACCAACAACAAAAAACAAGCAATAGTACACTAGTTTAGTGAAATCGACAATCATATAATGAACACCGAGCATGGTATTGATAGCCAAAGTTGCCCAATAGTAACAAATGAAAAATCAGTCGAAACTCGGCCAGGCATTCAAGTTATTAATCACTAATCCGTGTAGAACCATCAGATTTAAAATTTCAAATCAAAACCCCACACTCGTGAAATTAGCCCGTATTTGCTATGAGTTTATATGTTTACAGTCTGTGTAAAAGGGGACATCTCAAATTTCAGTCCCTTTGGCCCTGTGATTTTTGCGCTATAGGCCTAGGGCATATCCTTCTCAGAGACGTTTGCTAAAAATAAACACTTTTTTCTATTCAAATTTATTATGAAAATATTTTCTACCGTTGTCTTCTTTTGTCATAATAATATATTTTGAAAGGAAATTACGCAAACAACTGTGGAATGGCAGATGCCATGCACACTCGGGATAATCCTGTTGTGCATGATATTAGTGATACCCAAGCTACTTTGGACTTTATTAGTCAAAAGGGTGAAAACTAGCTCTATGCAAGCATATGAGAGAAGCTGGAAGGCAAAAGGTTATCCAGTTTTGAATAAAAAGTCTTCATTTTCTAGCAAACATTCTCTTTAATAAAAGGTATGCGGCCATATAGTGACGAAAAAACAACAACAGTAATTGAGTGCATGTAGAACTCCCCAAGGGGGGGGGGGGTACCTTTTAACTTCATGATCTCATGAGAAAAACCACAACATCAAACAACATAAATAATTAAATATCGACAAATAATCCAGGTTTATATAATCGTTTGGGCATACACAAAATACACTCAATTTACAAATAGCAAACGGAGCGGATAACTCTCTAGATGTCAATAATTAACACAAAAATAACATTTAATCACCTGTATATTACAAAAAGCAATACAATAATTAATAGGATTACAAGTTTTACAAGGGAATAAAAAACTCACCTCGAGGTTAATCACCGTCACAATAAAATAATATAAAATCATACAAAACAACAAAAATTAATCAGCAAAAATCAAGCGCAAAAACGCTCATCAAGGAATTCAGCAAAGATTCAAAATAAATACATCAAACCTAATGATTAAAGAGTCATCACAACACAACGGATGACGGCGATTGAAGAGACAGATGTAAACACAGAAAATAACGGTAATGCCGATTAACAAGTCTCTCCAAATAAAAATGTAAAACTGAGAGTCAAAAATAAATCCACCGCCAGAGGTGCGTGGACAAAGTCGTTCGAGTCCTTTGTTAGACAAAAATTAAACCGGCGTGATATATAAAACGCAGTACTAGTAATAGTCTGGTGCCGATACAAAAACAAATCCTCTGGGGCTCACGTGGTGAGAAGAGCCCGATGACCCAATCACGCAGAAGCGTGATTGGTTGAAAATAATTTGAAATACGCGTATGCAATTAACATACAAGCATACGCGCTGCACGTACCAATGAAATATCTACGTCACAACAAAAATATATTAACATACCAGCCAGAACAGGTGGAGCGGAAAATATCACGCAAGGGAAATTATGTCTCCCTAATCGCCATTTTAAAAATGGGAAAGCAATATATCGAACATGTTCAAATCAATGCATAAAACTTGTAAAACGTCATTACACATGCAAAAATAGGATACAATCTCAACTCAAGTTAAAAATCGTGACATTTGGTCACAACATGCATTTTTCTAAGTATGTTTTTTGTTTCATAGTTTCATTCATAGTTAAGCATTATCCGAATGTTTAGTCACATATATCGTTTTATAAACTTGGTTATGTTGTTTTAATTATTACGTAGGTTACTCCTTAATTTGTTGTTGTCGTTTTTTACTTTGTTTTTATTAGAGTACTGATGCCAATGGCTGTGCTGTGATTGATGTTGATCTCAAACTCTTAGAGCTCACATCGAGAAAATTCAATGTATATGGAAGTCTGCAAGTATCCGCCAGGTTTACCGAAACGGCTACAGGTACGGATGATTGTCGTACGACACATGCTCTTACGACAATTGATCGCTGGTCTTTACCCTATATTAACTTAATTCCTAACTTTAACCTTAGTTTCAAAGAAAAAGTATTGAAACTGTACATAGCCTCACTCCTAACTCGAACCCTAACCTAACACGCAAGTGTAATCACAAAATCAGCCCTACATCTCTGATGATTGAGGCCCGGGGAATTTAGTGGGTGGGGTAAAAGTTTCAAGTTTCAAGTTTTTTTTCAAGTTTTGTTCAAGTTTTTATTGTTCCACATTTTACAAAAATATAGACATACATTTAAATCAAACAAATTATAAAATACATGTACATGTAGTATAAATGAGCAGTCTCAATGATTCTCAATTCATATAATAGATTCTCAATTCATATAATAGATTCTCAATTCATATAATAGATTCTCAATTCATATAATAGATACTCAATTCATATAATAGATTTTCAATTCATATAATAGATTCTCAATTCATATAATAGATTCTCAATTCATATAATAGATACTCAATTCATATAATAGATTCTCAATTCATATAATAGATTCTCAATTCATTTAATAGATTCTCAATTCATATAATAGATTCTCAATTCATATAATAGATTCTCAATTCATATAATAGATTCTCAATTCATATAATAGATTCTCAATTCATATAATAGATTCTCAATTCATATAATAGATTCTCAATTCATATAAAAGATTAAGAAGAATGTGAGGAACCTATTAAAAAGCAGTGCTTGTATATCATAGGTTCCTGGAAAAATAAGTATTGTAAAATGAAAAAAACCGTAGCAGTAGAGAAAGACGTAATTTGAGGGGAGAATCTAAAACACAATGGAATACGGAAATTTGTATACAAAATAATGCATTAGAACCAATATTGGAGTTGGATTGCATCCGATTAAATTTCCAAAATGACTTGTGAGCTTTTCCATTAATTTGTTTTGTACACAGCTTGTGTAAGGACAAGCCTTCATCCGATGAACCCGCAAGTTGTTGTTGTTTTGTTTGTTATCTGGGCTCCTGAAATTGGAAAATTACGTCGTCAGATACTTCATTCAGTGGCTTGGGGGGGGGGGGGGGGCGGGAAGGAACATTCTTTTTAACCTCCTTTAGCACCCCCCCCCCCAAAAAAAAAAATGATAATAAGGCCCATCGTTCTTTGTGTTATATTGAGTTAAAGTTGTGTTTTGTCTTTGAAGGTGAAACGCTGACTGATAAATCTACGTCGCGTATGAGCTCATCTACACTCACCATGAGGGCTATAAACAAAAACAATTTCTTCAAGCCTGCACTACCATACTTTGGAGCGGTATGTTCAAGATCATTGCTTAACGAACAATTTTGTTACAATTTGGGGGTGACACCCCATAATTACCCATACTTATTTTCTTCTGCCGGCAAATATTTCAAATAAAAAGGCTACTCGAAATTCTGCATTTATATATATATATTTTGTTTATATTTATTAAAAAATATTGTGTATTATTCTTTAAAAAAGGAAACTTGAATATTCCATCAATTAATAGAAAGAAATATCATTCCGGATAGAGTCTTATTATTCATGTAAAATGTCCAATTCATCCTCTTTCATAATTTTGATACCGAATATGTTATGACATGGTCATACATAAATGAATATGAAATAATTGTAATAAGTGGGTAATGTCAAAGGCAGTTTGTGAACAGAGTTGATGTCTATTGTAATTCTGTTTAAATACAATGCAAGGAAAGCAAATACAATATAAAGACACAGGACAAAGAACAAAATAATTCCATGTGTTTCTTTATCCATCTTCCAATATGTTATGCAACCTGGAATGAGACATGAGTCCATGCTTAGCCCAAGCGGCCTCGTCTATGTGATTCGAGTACCATAATTCTATTTTAATTCGTTATGGGAATTAGCAGTTCCACAAAGAAGGAAACAAAAGAGATTTTAGCTGATCACCCTTATACCTACTGTCTTCCATTCTACCCTGCGTTTCTATCAGGTCGAGGTGACTAATCCCGATGGAGCCCCAAAGCCCGGTGAGAGCATTATCGTGCGATGCGATGATTTGGCTTCACCTGTAGAAGCCACTTCTAATGACCAAGGATTCGCTGTATTCACTTTACCACTTCAGGGAATCTACGAAGGATTCGATAATGGAAACTCTCTCAGCTGCAATGTAAGATGGCAAATCTTACTTCTTTTTAGCCCACAAGTCAAACCAACATTTGTTTGAAATAAATCAGGTGGCTCGTGTTTGCTCTTTAATTAGACACATAGGAACAGACATATAGAACTCTCTGTCTCCTGAAACCAGAATAATAATAATAATAATAATAATAATAGCCTAATAGTCCACTCCAAATTTTATTAAACCGAAACGGAAATTCTTTTTGCCCAATTGATCGTGAGCCCGACAGCCACTGAGCAGCGCCAGATCGACGTTGCTCTATCCCTTATTGTTGAACACCAAACAAGGTAGCAACAACTCCCATCTTTTAACGTCTTTTGGTAACCCGAGATCATTGCATTTATTTAAGAAAGCTGTTAAACCACGTTAGTTATTGCGTGTATTGTTATTGTCATGTGTTAATTTTGAAAGTCTACATCCTCATGGGATTTTCAAACGGAAGAATAAGGTTGTATTCTAGTTGTCACTAACGGAAGGGATATTCAAGCTTTCATGGTGAGAGGACTTTTCTTCACTTATAAAACGGGTAAGGTAGAATATATAATTCTTGAGATAATTTTCCAGAAAACTCTTAATTTCTTGCAACGAAATATAAAATGTTCAATAGTTTCTTTTTTCACGACAAATTTCACATTCGTTTAGGCTGTACGATTTTTCATATAAAAAGATTGTCTTTATTGAATTAATTTGAAATTATATTGTTTGATATTATTGTCTCTTATCTTATTAAATTTGAGCTGAAATACATCTTTCCAAACAAATGTTTCTGGCAGGCCTAAAATATTTTGCCAGAAATGGAAACTTAATTTCTCTTTTTTTCCTTTCTAGCATTAAATTATAGTAACTTTTCGCTTTAGTACATTCAACGTTTATAACATCTAAAGATGTCTCAATATACATTGTTTCATTGAGACTTGAAGCTTTGTTTAAACGTAAATTTTGTGGCCAATATTTTGGGAATGCTTATTTTAATTTTGACATTTTTAATAAAAACAACAGATTCTTTACATCAAAATGGTTATTGAATAGAAAGTTATATATTGATTTACCTTGATTCATAACATGTTTGATTTGAAAAATGTCTTCTTTTATCCACGACGGGAAATACAGAGGTTTATTATCAACTACAATATTACTATTATTCCAAAGTATTTCATTGGGAATATCTTTTAATTCAAATTTATTTACATATCGAATTTCTGACCATGTGCAAAGCAATCCATATAAAACATTGGTAAATTTCTTTTTTTTTACATATCATTTTCATGTGTTTAATTTGAAAATTATACTGTAAACTCAAGACAAGATATGACATCTAACATTGCGCTATATTTTCCTCCTAGGTGACAGCCAAAGACTTCCAAGAGAACATTCCGTATAACCCCGATATCTGGACCCTGAATCGACCAATCACTTACTTCACTCTCAGTCCTATGTACTCCCCGACCGACAACTATCTGGAGGTCGAAGCGGTGATCCAATTTGGCAATCCAATACAAGTTGGGGGCAGCGTATCTATTGCAGTCCACATGACAAAGGATTGCCCTGGTGGACCCAGGATACTGGTGAGCATGCGCAGTAATCTCTTTAACTCTTTATTCACCTTGGTTCAACACGGCTAGAGTAGACTACCACATTGTGCCAACAAAGGTTGACTGTGGCTCTCTCCTGCTTGTTCCGTTGGTCAGCCAGCAAAAAGCTGATATATTAATATATAAATAATATAATTAACGATCTATGAACAAAATTATTACCCCCAGCACTACCAGATACCCAACAAATTACACCTGGGGTCGATAGATACAGATATGGGCAAAACACCTTGTCCAAGGATGTAAGTACGGAGCAAGGATCGAACCTTGGGCCCCTCCGATGATAATCAAGAGCCTTTACTTATGTACCACCTGACCACAGGACTCCATTCTGTCACGGCTAATTCCAGTTTCATAGCGAGCTTTAACAAAAAATCAGGCTTTTGCTTCGACTTAACATGACTAATAAGTTTATTTGACAATTTTATTCCTCTGTCATTAAAAGAACACCTCTACTGTAGATTTTTGTTAAGACACAAGAAAACAAAAATAGATATAACTATGATGAATATAATTTTCCTCTCCAAACTCTCTTAGAACATGTTAATTATTCAAAAATAGGCATGTTTCAGGACTTACTTTCGAGTAACTGTTTACCATGATCATAGGCTGTGTCTCGAGGGAACATCCTCAACGATTTCGAATACGAGGCATCTCCTCAGGAGAACGCAAACGACATCATTTATGACGTCACCTTTGTTCTCAAGCCGTCAATGACCCCATTTCTCGACCTCCTCGTCTATGGTATCCTTGATGACGGAGAGATGATCGCCGATAGTCTCGAAATCGAAAGCAACGCCGCTTTTGAGAATGAGGTAACCACCAACACGTCGTTAACCTTTCATTTGCTAACATTACCATCTGCCATAGTCGTTCACTTGCCACACGTGCCAATTGGCACAAAACAGTGAGAACAAATAGGCTTAGAAGAATTGTTTGTGCAACACAAAATAGTCGCAAATAACGAATCTCGGTCTTGATTACGTACGTGACCACTTCTTTAACACCATTATGGATAATCTAGAACTCCAGATGTAAGGAAAATATGGGAAAGTTGGGAACTGGTCATGCAGTTTTAGTCTAAATTTCTTTTTCTTCTAGAGGCTATCATTAATGACTGATAATACGATTTTGGGAATACACAGCATATTGTGTAACATGAGGTCATATATAATCATTACAGATATAGAAAAGTGAACAGAGAAAATCACTAACCTATGAAAAACACCTCGCACTAGTCTGGGTGCAGGGGTTAAAATGGACATGTGGCACCAGGATTTATTTGTCCAACGTTGTAAACTACTTTTTGTTTAAATACTCAAAATATGCATATAACATCATTAGAAGAGTATTTCATTTTGTGATAATTTTACCTGTATTCTATTCTGTCATAATTATCACCGTAAGAAATACGAGAAAACACGCGAATCTTTTCATCGATACCAGAAGTATTCTTCCTCTTTGGATTTTGACATTTCTGTTCCCAGGTTCACATCCAGGTCTCCGACGGACAGGATGCTACACTCGAGCCGGGGGCACGGACGAGCATCGAGATCATAGCATCCCCCGGATCGCTGTGCGCTGTCGGAGTGGTCGATAAGAGCGTGCATATTCTCGGAGGCAACAACCAGATGAAGACCAGCGACGTAAGAAAAATTATTTACAAATTAAAAATAGAATCGGGCGAGGCCACAGCCGGGGCCACAGCCCACTATTGAGAATAAAATAAAAAAGTATCCGTTTGGGATAGGCCTATACACCCCTTGAAGCCATGCTCGGAGATTGTACACACTAAGAAAAAATGGTGCAACTATGCACCTTTAGGGGTTCAAACCGATGCAACAATAGCAGCACCTTTAGGGGTTAAATCCTGCACCCTTTTTAAAGGTGCAATCCTGCACCCTTCAAAAGGGTGCCAGATTGAACCTTTTGGGGGAAATGTTAGTACCCTTTATGGTTCAATCCTGCACCTTTAGGGGTGCAAACCGATGCAACAATAGCAGCACCTTTAGGGTTAAATCCTGCACCCTTTAGGAGGGTGCCAGAATGCACCTTTTAGGAGACATGTTAGTACCCTTAATGGTTCATCCTGCTCCTTTAGGGGTGCAAACCGATGCAATAGCAGCACCTTAAGGGGTTCAATCCTGCACCCTTTAAAAGGTGCAATCCTGCACCCATCATCGAGGAATACTCGTGACATTTGCTCGTACACATATACATATTAAACATACATGATGTTTCTTGGTTAGTAATCATATAATCAATATATATATTGCTAAAACGTGAATGTAATTGTAACATGATCAGACAAAATAATCTATTGGTTAATGATTGCCGAAGGAAAATACAAATCACAAAATTGATGTGCATTGTCATAATTTGCTTAACAAATCATATGATAAATGTATTTTTATGTGAACACGTGGAAAGTAATCATGAATATGCATGCAATATGCAAACTTTTATTTTGCACCTTTTTGGGTTGTTAGGGTTCATTTTTGTGGGAAGGGTGCAAAATCTTATATTGCACCCTTTTTTGAACCCCTTTTCCTTCAATAGGGTTCATTTTTATGTAAAGGGTGCAAACTCTTATTTTGCACCCTTTTTTGCACCCTTTTTTCTTAGAGTGTAGGGATGGGGCCCCAGACGGTTAGACCAGTTATTTTATATATCTCGTTTTGAAAATTTATTCCCAAATAGTGATTTATTTTTAATCGTCGAGTATGATTAAGGAGTTCACAGAAGAAATATGGAGAGACACTTGCTGCATGCCGTTAGTTGTGCAATACTCTCTATTCTCTCATTGTAGGTGGTCAGCTTTCTGAACACATTCCAGTTGAGCTCAGGTGACAATGATAATCCGCGGTGCCAGGATCACGAGGACGAACCAATCAAGATTGATGATGGCGGAGTTGACGGCCCTATACTTTTCCCGCAGCCAGTATTTGAAGTAGCACTGGAACCCCAAGTGTTAGCTCGCAAGAAGCGACAGTTCGGTTTCTCTCCGTATCAGAGCAATCCATATCCGTTATACTCGGACGTGACCAAGGAATTCGAGGTGAGATTATGTATAAAAAGTGATAATCAGCCATCAAAACGTAGTAAACAACAAAGGATTTTGTGTAATGGTAAGAACATGATTCACACAGAGCTCAATGATATATGCCTACGTTCTATTCAGACATTTATAACCTTGATAACCGGTTTGAGTCGGACGAAAACTTGAATGGCTCTCAGGTGTTCATTTAGTCCAGCCTCTGTACCGTTTCCGTTTAGCGCACCTAGTCAGCTGATAAAATAACACACCCTCAACGTTGAAAGTAGACCTTGCCATTCCTCTAAATCTCGTGTGGACGGAAATTTGGGGATTGCGCGATCAGTGGAGATACCGCGCTGTGTGTGAATAGATGCATGGGATAGAAGAATAAAAACAAAGAACGGCCTGAATCTGGACTAGTGTTCATGCATTAAAAAATTTCTCCTATAATAATACAAAAAATAAAACCAAGGTCTAAAATTCGGAATATCTTCTTTTCACACAACTTAGCAGCTTGGCAGAATGCGGTGGCTTTGGATTTTTTGCGTTAATATACTACGGGTGTATTGCTTTAATTAGTATATAATAATATCAATGTATACTTTTATATATTTATTTGTTTTGAGGAAAGAGGGATCGAGCTATTAATTTCCCTTCTAGAATCACTGATGCAGCTAAGCCTGGATTTGAACAGTTAATAACCGGTTTTAAACTGATAGTATGATTATCTCAATCTACTAATTAAAGCTTTATCAAGGTATGTGAGAAGGGGTGGTACGTCTCAAACTCATCGTTCTTTTACCAAGTGAACGATCTTTACGACTTAACTTCCCTTTTTTCATTAGATGGGAAAAGAAATTTGATAGTCATATTAATGTTGTTGTAGACACGTGATGATTCAGAATATGTCATGAGCGTTTTTTTTTTTTTTTTTTTTTCATTCCAGCAACTTGGTCTTGTTCGGATTTCTAATCTTAAAGTCGAGACGAGTCCATGTCAGACGCCAGAACCCTATCGTAAGAAATGTAACATGCTATTAAAAACACGGTCGCACAGACTTTGAAGAAATTAACTAAAGGACAATTTCATAACACCTTTCGTACTTTATACATGTATATAAATTTGTACGGATTACGTAATATTTTATTGTCTACTCGCAAACTTCCATAGGTGACTCGTATGGCTACCGAAATTGTTGAATTATTAATGTATTTGCGATCGTGTTTAATAGTATATTTATTTCGGGATGTAATAACTATCGTGCTGTGTACAACATATGTCATCTTTTGAATATGAATAACGGAAATTATATATCGTTATGAATGTTCTCGTATTACTTCTGATTAGAAATATAATGGAAACAAAATTTCAAGGATAGAGACAAAATTACGTACATGACTATACTCTGCAATTATTCCGGTATCATGTGTAGATGTTCTAAGATCTTTTTCTAAATTCAGGGTTATTTTCCTAAGGTAAGAACACATTTGCCTAAAATTAGTTTCAGTGCGAGCATCAACTTGTCTCAATTGACCAATGGTGTTTTTGTTTAAAGATTCCCAAGGCTATTATTTAATTTTTTTTACAATCCAACTACCTTCTCGACCACTGTAGAATTTAATACGTCTCTGGGCATGTCCTTCGCTGTAGAATGCTCTCCCTCGAGAGATAGGTAATAGCAGATCAGTTGAAGTGTATAAACATAATCTTAGCACGTATCCGTCTTATTCGACGTATAGTTAATTGTTCTTTCTTTTTGGTAAGTCTCATCGTACTCCTGTTCATTTGCTTATAAGGCATAATCGATTTTGTTGTGTTTGTGTCACAAGTGCTCCTTGAGGATTTGCTTTCAAGTGGATTCGGCACCTTACAAATCTCATATGCTATTTTTGTATTAAGTGTTTTGAACGTTACCATTGCTTTTCCGCATAATACTTTTAGCTTTATTTGTTTTAGACTTAATCAAATGAACATTTTCATTCATCTTCAATTCCGGCAGATTTCATGCCCGTTAAGTTTTATCCTAAAGGCCCGGTCACACAGCCCTTCACGGGCGTATCGCGGCCGAATCACGGCCAAAAATTTCTGCCCGTGAAGCAGACGCTGTTGGACGCTTTGAGGTCGCGATAAAGACGCGATACAGCCGTACTTTACCCGTCGTTACACGCGGTAAGAAATTCACACGCGGTTGGCCGCGCGAAAAAGTTTTGGGCTGCCCAAAAATGTAGACCGCGGGTAATCGCGGGCGGTACACGTGGTACACACGCGGTAAAGACGCGGTACAGACGCGGAACGAACGTGCTAGGACGTGCTACGGCCGCGGTTAAGACGTGGTTACACGCGGAATTGGACGCGAAATTTTAGCGGGTAATCGCGGGTGGAGCACGGTCATAGCACGTTTGTTCCGCGTCTGTACCGCGTTGTTATCACGTGCATTAGCGTGTGTACCGCGTGTAAGCGTGGTAGGCCGCGGTACCGCCGCGCTTCACCCGCGATAAGGACGCGGAACAGTCGCCGGCGTCTGTTCCGCGGGCATACCACGGGTAAACAGCGGGTAAGCCAATTTTGCACATTTTCCACCACGGGCAACCGCGGGCAAAAAAAAATCGCGAAATTTTACCCGCGATACAGACGCGAAAGGCTGTGTGACCGGGCCTTTTTTAGACGACGTTAATCAAATCAGAATATATATTTTCCAGTAAAATCCTTTCTGTTCGTGAATGATGTTTCTGTCCAAACAGCATACTATCGAAGTGAGGCGTTTTTCGCGTTTGCTCAGGCAGACTTTGCACAAGCATTTTCAGTTTCGGCGGCTTCAGCAGGTCCAGCTATTCGCAAATATTTTCCAGAGACTTGGCTCTGGTATATGCAACGCCCAGAGTAAGACACAGTGAAATTACACATCATTCTGAATGTAATTTATAAACCATGTGTAGGACTATTGTATATGAATTTAAATGTCTTAAGTTAATTCAATCCTGAAGAGACATACTACAAAAGAGATTTCATAGAATAAGTTGAACATCTCCCGGAAACGTATAATGAATAATTAATTAGCGTTAACAATTGCATGGCTCTCACAGTCTTGGGATAAGTGCCTTGTAAATAAAATTATTAAAATGTTATTTACAACTAACAACTAAATGATTTATTCCCTTTAAAATATTATTATCCCGATGAATTTTGTTTGAAAATGTGGAATATTCAAGCTTACGCTAGTCATCAAAATGTAATTATTCGATCATTTCATCTTTGATTTTAGAGTTATGAAAAAACCCAGTTTACAATGATTTAATGTTTAACTGTACTATTATAACTCTTTCTATTATATTACGTTATTGGTATAATTTTACTATTATTATCGTAATAATCGTTATTGTATTCCACATACTAGAATCTTGCTCTACGATTGGTCATAAGAATTATTATTGCTATTATTATTTCTATTATCATTACGATTATCATTACAATTTTTATCGTTGTTTCTGTCATTACTATTATCTCTAGCATTATCATTTTCTAAGCAGCAGAAAGTGTGGTGGTAGTAGTATTAACAATAGTAGTAGTAGAACTAGTAGTAATAGTAGTAGTAGAAGTAGTAGTAGTAGTAGTAGTAGTAGTAGAAGTATTATAGTAGTAGTAGTAGTAATATCGTTTAAATCAAATCACTGTCACCAAAATTATTTATGTATCTTTCCTAGGGAATCCCCAACCGTCACCGTCCCTGATACCATTACACAGTGGGTTGGAAGTGGGTTCTGTATCTCCTCGACGACTGGCTTTGGTATCTCCGAACCCTTCTCAGTGACCGCTTTCAAACCGTTCTTTGCGGATTACAATCTCCCGTACTCTGTCATACGAGGCGAAGAACTGGAGCTTCAAATTAACATCTTCAACTACTTGGAAAAGTGCTTACCGGTACGTGATAATAATACGATATACTGGTTCGCTTTCTTGGCTATTATAGAGATAATACAGTTGAGCAGCGTGTGGTGGCAGTGGAACGAAGGGTGTGAGGGATGGGGGCGGTGTGTAGGAGGCGGGGGGCACCGGTCTTTCTCGAAAAAAAAAGCGAATCTACAAGGCTACATCAGGGGCAGGGAGCTGGACGTCTTCTTTCTCACTTTTTCTCTCTTACCCGCCTTCGCTCTTCTCCATTGCCCTTTCTCTCTCTCTCTCTCTCTCTCTCTCACCCACCTTCCTTCTTCTCCCATGCCCTTTCTCTATTTTATCGTTTGTTTTTTCTGTTTTTCACTACTCGACTCGATTGAAGGCATGGGTGTAAAATGCCACCGTATATAAAGAGAGAATGAGAGAGAAACAGAGAGAGAGAGAGAGAGAGAGGGGGGGGGGTAGTGTGTGTTTGTGTGTGTGTGATAGAGGGAGAGGGAGAACACGTTTCTCAAATGTGTACATAATGTGATGAGGAGACAAACTGGACCAAGGGGTTCAAGACTGACCACGGACCACCCGATAGAGCGCATAAGCATTATGGTCCAGCAAGAAAATTGCTTTCAACACATTGCCCTATATGATAATCAGTATAAAAAAAGGCCCGTAAAACAATTTATTTGAATTATCGCTCTCATAATTTTACCTCTCTCCGCCTCAGCTTTCCTTGGGAGCTCTCTCTCCCCTTTCTCTCTTTCTCTCACCCAGTCTATCTCTCTACGTCTCTGTCTTCCACTTTATTATATCTCTTGATACTTTCTAATTCTTATATTGTTTGTATACGATTCACTCAGCCTTATTATTTGCTCTTTGACCCTCCTTCTCTATTTATCTATTTCTAACATTTAAGTTGCTATGTAAGTCCATATGCTATGTTATATTTTTTTGTGTACATTTTAACATTTCATTTAATACTATACTTCGAACCAGCTTACTTAGTTTTACTCCGTCTCTCTCTCTCTCTCTCTCTCTCTTACACACACTATCTCCACACCCCTCCCTCTATCTCTCTCTTGCTCTCTCATCTCTTCTTCCACGCCTGTCCTATGTATTTCTGCAAGTGTCTCGTCTTAAATCAGTTAACCGCCCGTCCATATAACTTTTTTTTTTACCTGTCATTATTGTTCATAAAGGTTAAGGTAACTCTGACTCCGTCTGCTAAATTTGAGATCAAAGAGGAATCCAACATCAAATACACTTGCGTATGCAGCAGCTCTGAACCAACCCAAGTGATCTTTAACATTCGGCCCACAGCACTAGGGGACGTTGATCTTGAAAGTAAGTACACCATGCATCTCTGTCTACCTGCCGTGAAATATATGTCCTTTACGACATATCTTGTACGACACATCATTTATCTACTGAACCCATCCCCTCCAAGAGGGCTGCATCTATGGACTTCATACAGGTACGCACACAAATGCACACACACACCCACACCCACACACACACACACACCCACACACACAACCGCACACACCCTCACACACCACGTCCGTCGCATACACACGCTCCCTGAAAAGTAGCTATACGCCTTTTTCTCATTGCTTACATGCTTAGTTTTCGTTATTATGTCGAATGCCTGAATATATTTTAATGTTTTAAGGTTTTCTAAACTGGAAATTGAATAAAGAACAGAACTGAACTGAAATTCACATTCATATAACATAATATAAATATGTCTTCTCTCAGCAACTGTGATCGTTGTGTATGACCAGACTGTATGCGGAGGGAAACCTGTTGAAACTGATGTGACACACAGTGATGGACTAAGCAAGCCTATTCTCGTAGAGGTAAGATGAAATATGTAACTGCATAAAACTGTCCAGTGCTGTATAAAGGTAGCCTTGAAAACCAAATTAACGCTGTATTAAATTAAAAATGCCATATTGGTATGTTCTCCAAATATTATACTTTGACGGATGCCATTTCTATATGCATCGTATAATTATCCGGCAGTACGTGTCGACACCGTCGTTAAATACCACAGCCTCACAAACCAGACCAACAACAGACCAATCAAACAACGATATTATCTCCAACGGCCAAGAATCGGTCGGTTTGGAGTCGATATGCAGTCAGTCTGGCGGTGTGACTGAAGGTTTAAAACAAATGAATGTTTAATTGTTTAACGGTCAACTGAGCTCTTTACTTCCACCCAGTTTGCTACCACAGTTCCCTCTAATTGCCTAATTGTTTCATTACAGCCTGAAGGAGAGGAAGTGGAGGAATCACTTAGTTTGTACTTCTGTCCAAAAGGTAGGCACCCATTGGTCATGTGATCATTATGGACAAAATAAGGCTTTGGTGACGAATTGTAATATGACGAATTGTAATATGACGAATCGTAATATAATCTGAAGTTGGTACTCTCAACACAGGTATAGTAAATGGGTATCGTGCAGAACATTTCTCATGTGTTCAGCAACTATGGTCAGCTTGGCCAAAGCTTGATAGGGTAATACATACTTTGTAAGACGACTTGGAGTTGATGTGTAAGCAATATGAAATTCATGGATTTTTTATCAATACTATTATCATCATCATTATTATTGATTTATTATTATCATCATCATTATTATTGTAATCATAAGTTGTAGTAGTGATATTACCATATTCTATTTTTTTTTTTTTTTAGTAATAGTATTATAAGCATTTATTAGTATAAGCGTTATGAATTTTTTTTTTTTTTCGTTTTTATTATTATTACCTATATACTCTGTATTATCCTCTATTTTACAGAAGAGGAAGACGGCACATTCAGGCATACATTTGATATCTCAGTTCCGGTGGAGTATGTTGCGGACTCGGGCAGAGTTACTATCTTCATGTCAGGTATTTAAAGAACCGTTCTGATCTATTACGCCATCTACTATTCAATATATTTCACCTTTAATTTTATAATAGACTAGTTCGTAGATAGGACATGGTACAAATCAGCCCTAAAAACAAACCTACACCCGTGTATCATAGGCTGTACCATCGGTGCATAATTGCTTCATAATTACATAAAATTAATGGATAACTATTCAGTATTCATCTCGGTGGGTTTACACGATTACAAATGAACTGTAAAATGACGTGCGCAGGTAATATCTACGAGATGGTTTATATCCATGCATGCTGGATGATTTGTATAAAATTAGATCGAAGCAATGATTTATCAGATGTACAGTAACACAATAAGCATAAGAATATATATATATATATATTACATATTTCTGGTGTCTTTTCACTCGAAAATTCATTTCCCATTTCCTAGCAACACTGATTTTCTTGAGGGGACCCTGTGCTGAAGCACCCCACTACCCTCCGGCTCCCAGGGCTATAGACTTTGCTCAAATCCACTATTGAGGTTGCCAAATGATTGGTACTAATATATAACCAAGTCTATTCCATTTCAATAATCGGAATCTCCTTCTATTCATCTAACCTATAGGGGACATTCTCGGCAATAGTCTTGCGAACATCGACAGACTGCTCAGGATCCCGTCCGGATGCGGTGAGCAGAACATGATTGGGTTTGTACCAAATATCTACGCGCTCCAGTACCTCCAAGCGACCGAACAAGCTGACCAATCACAAGTCAACAAAGCCTTGTCAAATATGAGGGTAATTACAGTGTTTGTGTTCTTGAAGTTTAGTGTACCACGTCAGTTAACGTTCATCATTCTGAAAGACTATGAGTAGATCCAAACTCGAACACAATTTACCCACGGGTAATTGATATGGCGGTAATCATATTAGGGTCCGATGATCTAACAAACAGAATGATGGTTTTATACCGATCACAACTTGATATCAATCTCAAGTCTGTAGGACAGAATCCTGGAATTAATTATATGGGGTTAGTTGACCTAGTGTTACACAATTTTTTTTTTACTTTGTGCATTGAGAATATTTAAGACGGTGAGAATATGGGAAGAAGGAAACTAAACAGTGATCATAACTAAATTATTTTCATGATAAGTAATAAACTGTAAAAACCTTGATGGTGAACAATTACGTTCATTCATAACAAAATTAAACCCTTTATATAATGACTAAGTTAACGTGTATTGAAACTTTGATGCCTACAATCATATATAAAGTATATATTACTGCAAACAAATACATGAGTAAAATAACGGAAATTAAAGGAATGACGTGATTCAAGAAGGAGGCGGAGAAGACGTAGCAATAGAAAATGAAAACAAATGAAGACGAAGACGATAATGGAGAAGATGAAGAAGGAGGAGGAGGTTGACCAAGAGGCAGAAAGAGCCCAAAAGAAAATAGGTAATCTTTTAAAAGTTGGACATCTTTGTACTTGATTTACACTTTTTCCCGTTTTCATAATTTTCAGAAAGGATACCAGAAGCAGCTCAATTACCGGCGTAGTCTCGGGTCTTACTCAGCGTTTGGTAACAGGGACCCATCAGGTAGTGCATGGCTGACAGCCTATGTGATTCGCTCCTTCGCTCAGGCCAGTCAATTCATTTCCATCGATACAAAGGACCTTGACGTCAGTATTAATTGGCTGTACAACACCCTCGGACAAGAGGAGAATGGGTGTTTCCGGTCAAGGGGTCGCGTTATCCACAAAGAGATGCAGGTATAAAAAAGCGGGCCTCCACCCTGATATTAAGTTAGTTTCACTAGAAGCAGATTCATGAGAGAAACAAGTCAGGGAAAGTTTGAGCACAAACTTATTCGAAATAGGAAAGTTATAATTTTTGAAGGTGCGGTCATTCAAACGCAAATTGCCAACGCTGTGACGAATCTTGCGTCACCACCCAATTTGTCCCTGTACTAAAATAACTTCAACATTTTTAATTTTCCCTTGACAAAAACTTTCAATCATACATTCATCTAAATATATTATGAATTTTTACAAATAGTATGAAACAAGCCTATTTCGTCATCAATAACTAAACAAAGGGAAAGTTCAAAACATGTTCTTTTCACAGTAAATTGGAAAGGAGCTGGCAAAAAACGTTTGTTTTTCACTAGAAAATTATTCGAAAGTTTGTATTAACTGTGTAATTTTTAATTGAATGTTGCTCAAATTTGTAGTTATTTTTTTCTTCTTCATTGTTTCGCTTTCGTGAAGACCAAGTCGATATTAGGATGCATGGGGGGTGTAGTACGGGTGATACACAATTACGGAGTCCGTCCAATTATTAGTGGTATTTAGTACATTGGGTTTACACCTGTGTACGACTATATGACAGAATTACAGATCTTGCTAAATTGAGAAAATAATGTATCAGAGACTTCAGTCTTCGCACGCAATATTGTTTTCAAATTAAGAAATGGAAAACTTTGTTTCATGTGATAAATGGCAGCATCTTAATAATATGTTCAACATGCATACAAATCGAGCATTTTGATCCACAAATATTTAGCCATATTAAATATCCCTTTTCTTGGTTTAACAGTTTAATTCACTGCTACCACCTTGGATAAATAATGTGCAATGTTCCCTCCCATTTAAAAAAAACAACTTTTCATTGATTTACTTATTAATTCATTTATTTGCTGCAAAGAGCTAAGCTACATGACTTGTATCTATATATCTTTCACGATTATTTCTAATTTGTCTTCTCTTGACCTCTCTTTAGGGTGGAGTGAATGATGAGGTGACTTTGACAGCGTTCATAGTCGTCAGCTTACTGGAAGCCCAGCAGCCTTTGGAAGTACGTATGGTGGGCTTACTTCAAATCATTTTGTCATCCCGTCGGGTCGGGTGGTCGATTTACCCGACCTTTTGTGAATAACGCGACCACCAGGCCAGACGCGATGATCGGATGATTCGAAGTAAGCCGTATGGTACATTCGCCGTTTTGAACTAACAAGTAGAACCAATATGTGCATGTGCAATCAAATCTGCATAATAAAGACCACAACTCCAAACAAATGAATAATGCATTTAATCGTGGCTAATAGGAAAAGAAATTTTAGAACACGAAAATGCGCTTAAATGAGACAACTTACAAAATCTCGGTAGATCTACTATACAAATCTACAGATGAGTTTTGAGTTTCATTTAGTAATGCACACCTGTCATATTACGTAAATTTTCGTGGAAAACGATTTGTTTTAGGTATGGTCAGACCTTTGCACATTTCCTGAATGTTCTGTAATGTTCATCCAAATGAGATTATTTTCAGAGAGTAATAAAGGGGCGGAGTGGATTTCTTATTAAAAGCCTTTTACTAGTTCTGCATACTCTGTGAGAAAAAAATTGAATCGGACAGCAATAAAATAAAATTGATTTTTATTTATATTCAGTTCCAATAAACAGCTCAGTAATACTTGGTAAAGACTTTTCCATGGACTTAACGGAGATGTCGTGGACGAGTGGATAATTATGTCACCGGACTGTGGATCACAAGGTCCGCGGTTTAATGTCCTTTGTCAAGTCTTTGATCTACATTTGCCACTCTCCACCCAGGTGTTAAATGAGTAGGCGGTAGGATGCGAAAGCTAATGTGCTTAGATTAATAATTATATTTGCTTTTTATATAGCGCCTAATACTTACTTTATCAGAAGTCTCTAAACGCCATACAATGAAGCAGCATAATTACCCTGGCATTTCAAGGAATAAATTCCTACCAGGTCCCATTTACTTAACCTGGATGGAGTGTGGCAATTGTACAGATCAATGTCTGGCCAAATGACATTAGTGCCGCTGGGATTCGAACCACGGACCTTGGGATTGACAGTCCGGCGACGTATCCACTCGACCAAGACACCTGATCAGATTAGCAGGTGTGCGCTTGTAAAAATTACGCCTGGCTGGAATGCTCCCCAGGGAGTGGAGAATGTGCATACATTGTGTGCGGGTAAGCCTGAATCCGATGTAATATATATATATCTGTAAGGCGCTTTGAGAGGGCCTTCGGTCCTGAAAAGCACTATATAGGAACTAGCTATTATTAATATTAGTATTAAACTTTCCCATGTTGAATCTAGAGGTTTCAGCGATATAACCAGAGACAAATAAAAACTTGAAATAGTGTAAACAAAAAATAAAAAATGATAACCTATATATGTACCTAATAATGTAACAGTGCATGTCTATGTTTCTGTTAAGTTACTGAGAAGTAATCATTTTGATATTCTCTTTCAGACCCAGGCTATTCAAGACGCGTTGTCCTGTATCACCAACTCTATCGGCAGTTTGACAGACACATACTCTGCCGCCCTCATCGCCTACGCCCTGAGCATAGCTAAGGATCCTAACGTCGTTCAAGTTCTGGAATACCTCGAATCAGTCGACAAAAATGAAAGTACGTGTACTTTAGGGATGGTTTTATCCATATAAAACAGATTGCGAGAAAATACCAGTGTGTAATTAGCTTTATGACTATGACATATAGATGACCTCAAATATTCACAAATCATTTTTGATAATAATAATAATAATAATATTCCGCCTTTATTTAGCGCTTAATACATCTACGATGTCTCTAAGCGCTTTAAAGATATAGTATTAATCCGGTCATTAGATTCAATACTTACCCACACACATTGTGTGCACACTGTACACAAAAATTGTTCGACCAACAATTACGGTCGCATCCTATCGGATACCCATTTGCAGACTTAGAAAAGTCACTGCGAAAGAGATGAGATTTTATGTTTGTAAACGGGGGCCTTTTTGGAAGGGGCATTTCGACTCCAGTAACGATCTTTACGCTTTCACGCCTTTGGAATTGATGTTGACAGATGGAGTGAGATACTGGGTAAGTAGCCGAACCCAGACCCCGGGATCGCGTAACTACAACCGTGGTGCAACCGCTTCCTCCCTCAGCATTGAGATGACCGCGTACGTACTCCTAACCTACATCGATGTTTACGGTCATGACGCCATAGCTCGCGGCTCGGCCATCTCCAAGTGGATTGTCTCACAGCAAGGACCTAACGGAGGGTTTAAATCGTCTCAGGTAACATTTTGAGGAAATTATGATGAAAACGTTTATGCATTCTTACAATTTTAGGACTATTTAAATATTCCCATCCTTATCAAACCTCCAAACTCAGTCTGATAATTTTTGTTCTTGCGTTTCCAAGGAGCATTTGGAATTATTACCGTACTATCCCCTCCCCCTGACAATTAACTAAACCCATTTCTAATCAAACTTCTGAGGGGAAAAAACCGATCTCACACAGCAGACGAAGACTGTAGCTGAACAGGTGAAAGAAAACAAACTGGGATATTTTGTATTGAGATCAAAAGTTAATATCCCCAACAGACTTGAAGCATTGTTCAGAGAGTTATTATGATAATATGACTTAATTTTTAAAAGAGCAGTTATTTAGATAATATAAGATAGCTTTTGGTTAATAGTTACGAAGTTCTCTCATGCTGAATGGTAATCCAAATAATGAAAGAAGAACATCATGCAACTATTCAGAATATTCTTCGAAACCACTATCTTTCCCAGGACACCGTCGTCGCAATCCACGCTCTCGCTGAGTATGCCCGTCTTGTGTTCGGCGGCGAGTCTAACCTGGGAATTGCGTTCAGCTACAAGGAGCATTGTTTGTGGAACTCAATATTCGTCATCAATGATGGAAATCGTCTCGTTCTCCAGCGGGCCGACCTCGACCAACTCCCAAAGGCCATCGCGGTCATCGCTACTGGCGAAGGATGTGCCCTTCTCCAGGTAAAGTTCATTTTATTTGATGTCGGTAATGACTGTAACGGGGAAAAAAACCAAGGCAAAGGACGACCAATAATACCCGAATTATGGAATTTGATCGAAAGATTAAACTTCAATCTATGGAGAAAAAAAGAGAAAGAGAGAGAGACAGAAAGTGAGAGAGAAAAAAGAAACAGAGAGGGGGGGGGGGGGGGGAGATTGAGATTGAGGGGGACCCGCAGAAGATTTCGATACAATACGTATATACATACAGGCTTAATTTGCGTTAAACGTTCATTCATAATTAGCATCAAGTATGCTCTCTTCCTTCAATATCTTCTTCTTCAGTCAGTTAGCGCTAGCAGCGCTGATGTGGCCATCACAAGTTTACGCGACCTTCTATGTATGTCTGCTGTTGCTCTCGTTGCCTTCGACAGCTTTTTTCCTGTCCATAATTATGTGGATGTCTTTCAACCAGGAAATAGCAGGTCCGTCTCTTGCTTTTCTGGCTTCCACTGTTCCTGTTATAAGGGACTTTCCAAGACCATCTCTCCTTACTACATGGCAAAAAACTGCAGTTTCCTTCCCCCAATACTCTTTCTGAGCAACATCTCTGTATCCAGCTTGTCCAGTATGCATCGGTTTGTTCTTCTGTCTGTCCACGGAACCCTCAGTATTCGCCGGTACACCCACATTCCAAATGCACTTACTCTCTTTTTAAAAATCTCTTCTGCTCATGGCCCATGTCTCACTTCCGAAACAATGGGAAATATATAGATGTTAATGCTATCTTTAAATTTAAACTGTTATTTATTCCCCGGTTTCTCCAGATATTCGCCACTTTTTGAGTTACATTCCTTGCCATTACTAATCTCATTCTAATTTCTTTCTCACTTGATCCTTAGCACTTACAAGTGATCCCAGGTATATACAATCCTGGACTTCAGCAATTTTGTTCTCCATCCAAAATAATATCATTAAAATCTCTTCGATTCGTGTCTATTACTTATATCTTTGTCTTCTGCGTGTTTTAAAAGAGGATATCCTTTTCATAACTGGCCTATTTTGCTCTTCTCATCATGTCCAGCAGCTCTACCTTGCTGGTACATATTAAAGTTGTATCATATGCATACCTGAAATTGTGCCTTCTCTGGACTATGGAACAGGTAGTACTGGTTTACATGTTACCAGTAGCAGACCAATGGAGTATGACCTGACATACTATAATAATACCTCAATATCATAATGATTTTATTTAGCCTTTGGTTACCTAGCAGGGTTAATAGGGAAAACACGTATTCTTCATTATTTCCCATGTTTAGGAAAGAGCAATGGTTTACAACTTCCGCAAAAAGAGATAATCAGAGTCAAAAAGGCATTTCATCGTGTTTTAAGTATCCACTGGACAGTTTTGTCATGTTTACAAATCATCTGAAAGGATTCTTTCGCCTAATGCAAGTTTTAAAAGAGGTACTCGCCTAAGAAACAAAAACATAACACACAAATAAACAAACATAAAAACATCGAAAACAAATCCGAAAGCAAAACGCCACATGTTAGGTTAAATATCCACACTAAATTTGTTTTCAATATTCCCGTTCCATTCCCGTCAGTCATGTCAGTTTTCAATACTAACACCATACTTACGTTTTCTTTCAAATAATTATCAGGTGATCATCCGATATAACATTCATCCGGCTCTCCCTCCCGCACCAGCCTTCGAGATCATTTATAACGTGGGTCCTACGACGCAACAAGACGCCTGCCAGGGAAGCTTTAATCTCAATGTGTGTGTGAGGTAAATCAAGTTGGAAACATTATCATCTTAAAGTGCAATATAATAATGATCCTTCGTTTAGGTCTTAAATTATAAATACCGTCATCAACTAAACAAACGACAATAAATCAATCGAATAATTATTAATGACTTGTTGTTTTATCATTCAATATGAACTCATTCGTTTGTATCGTCTAACACTAATTTTAGCATCATATCAATATGTCGTTCGTCTTTTGGATGAAAAACTAATCCTTTTTCGGATTCGTTGTTGTTCGGAATTACGAAGTCCATTTAATTTTTCTGAAATATGAACAATATGTCAGTTTCGGAAATAAATCTTTTGGAAGAAAAAAAACACGAGTTATAACCAACCAAACAACCAACCTATAATATGAACCAGCCAACCTGCCAAACAAATTACAATCAACAACCAATACCAACCAACCCTCGAGCCGCCTCGACGGGACGACGGGACGGCCTACCGACCAACCAACTAACCAACCAACAAACCAATTAATCAGCCAACTACCTTACGAACTATAACTTCGACCAAATCAACTAACTATTACCCACCCGCGGACCATCTACATATCAAACTTACCCAGAAACCGAATTTAACTAATATTACGCTTCAAAAACTAAATTTGTTTACCGGCCCGCATAACCTACCGACCGAAGTCAACCAACCCCAACCATTCCACTAACTAACTAGCTAACCGATGAACGGACGAACAACCAACCAACCAAACAATCAACCAACTAACTAACCAACCAACCAACTAAACAAGACAATGTGTCGTTTTAACAGGTATCTCGGTGAAGATGGATTTTCCAACATGGCCATGGTCGAGGCGAAGCTAGTTACCGGTTTCGTTCCTGAGCAAAAATCCTTTAATTTGCTGAGGAGTGGGTTCTACCCAGAACTCACTAGGGCTGAATATAGAGGCAAGACGGTCGCCATGTATTTCAACCAGGTATCTATCTGTCCCAGGGGCGTACGCAGGGGGGGGGGGGGGGGGTTTGGGGGTTCAAACCCCCCCTTTGGTATTTTTATGTATGTAAACCCCCTTGAAAAAATCCTGCGTACGCCCCTGATCTGTCCTACCCTTCCTACTCTTAGCAGTATGCAGTGTATGCTATGATTATGCTTAATAGATACAAGTAGAAAGGGCAAAAATCACAGAAAAGTTTGAATGATTTCCAATGCAGTACGTTGTGCAGTTCTTAAATAAAAGCAATTCAATAGTAACTAATCATGAAAGCCTCTTAAGTGAAAATAAATATAATTATATAGAATCACTTTTTTCTTGTGCCAAAATTAGCAATTGTCAGAATGGTTCATTTAAGAATACTTTATTTTTCAAACAAGGAAGGGTTGGAACATAATATTAATTGTTGGGGAAGGGTAAACTGATTAATCTAATGAATAAGAAAACTCTAAACTGCTATGCCTATGGGTTACTAAGAAGTTTAAATGTAGTTGTATCGGGATTTGTTTTTGAACACTTTTTCGGGGGGGGGGGGGGCAAGGATTGCAATAGTAATGAAAAAACTAGATTTGTAATACTTGTTTGGAACAAGTATAGGTGGGCTGATCCAACACAAAATTGAGACAAAATAAAGGGTACATTTGAGATAGCTTTTTGTCTCAGCTACAACATACTCGAAGTTCAGGGTAAATGAAGCTAAAACGACGTAGATATTGTTAGCGAACGACGGGAATGTAGAATCGAGTTTTGAGAAAAAGTCATGTCCCATAGAGAATACACGCAAAATGTAAAAAATTGACATGCCTCCTTTAATCGCAAAAATACGCCATGATGCCTTTGTCAAAATGAAGGAAAGTAGAAATTGCATTTGTAGAAAATTGTCTCAGCTAGAACACATCAAAATTTGGAAGAAAATCGATCAATATTTACAGAGATACAATCAATTTTCCATAAATATTCTGACGTCATAATATGCAAATTGGAATTTTGAGTTCGGAGGCCATTTTGATGACGTCATGAGTTTATTGAGGGTCAAATGAGACATGAAAAAATATATCCGAATCATACTCTATTAAAATATGAAAAAAATTGGGGTCACTTTGCATCCTAAAGAGCTACTGTACAATGGATTTTGTATAGGCATGTTTTTGCCCATATATGCTATGTATTACAAGAGCTCGCGCGCATGGAAATTTTTGTTAAACGGTCGATCATTCCGTTATTAATAGTCATAAAGAGACAAACATGGTATCAATTTGTTTGTAAATATATGTGAAATATAATATGAAAAAAAAGGCTATTCTATGTTGTGCAATAGTTAAACGCGCGAAAACGCGCACGGATGCGCGTATGCGCAAATGCGCGATTTTTTATAAAATGCTTAGAATGGCCTAAAACGTATGCAAAATGATTTTGAGACGATTTTGAGCATTTTAAAATTTTGCGCGCGCATTGACGCGCGGACGAACGCGCACGCGCGCGTTATGTGACCTGAAATTGACCGGACGGATATTGACCTTGATCGTGATAAATATGAATGAGAAATACCTTTTGGTTATGAAGATATGATCATGAGTTGATTTTCGTAACATTTTACAAAATGGCGCCTAGATGACGTCATTAGTGAAGGTCAATGTTGAAAACGTTATTGTGCTTTGTACATATGCCTATACATAATTTGTGTGCCAAATTTCAAGGTATTTAATTGAGCCATTTCCAAGTTATCTTGCCAACAAAAAAGTGGTTAGAAATAAGAAAAATATATAATAAATAAATAAATAAAGGCAATTCTAACGAAATTATAAGGTGGTCTGTACGATATACAGCCCACCTGATAACCAATAAGGTCTATATCGATAAGTGTAACATCCATATGGCATATTAAACTGAATTCAATTCTTCCTAGAAATCAACATTATAAAGAGCAATATCATCATTATAATGCCTTCAGAAATCATTTTCAGCATATGCAATATGTCACTGTAAGTTCCGCACACAGTATTTGAAATCGCTACAGAGTGATTATGTCGAAAGTCTTTGTGATCGTTTTTTAGAAGAAATAATTACCTCGACGCCATTTTAAGTATTGCGTCTCCGGAAATTACCAAAACTTTTTTTCCTCTATCATTACACTTGTATCATATTTTCATATTTTCTTTCATTCTATTTCAGTTTACCGCCAAACCGTTGTGCTTTGACCTGGAGGTTAGACGTGTCCATCACGTCACAGATCCCAAGCCCGGTCTCATCAAGGTTTACGACTACTACGCGCCAGGTAAATAGTCAGCTTTTAAAAGTATCTCGACAAAGAATGTACGATGGCACTAATAGTTTAAGTACATCCAATGTCACCTACATGTATGTGTGTATGGTGTCGTCGTAACTTTAAACTTGAATCTATACGTCGATCTATCTAAATCACGAAAAACTACGCGGGTTCACATGGCACCGATACAACAACAGCTCGATCTAAACTACATTGGATATTGTTCACCCTTGAAGTTATTTTGTAGGCACGGCAGGCGCGGATTTAGGAATTTCTTAGGGGGGGGGGGGGCAAATTTGAAATTATGCGAGCCAAATATTGGTACGTAATGGTGACCAACAGTGACGTAATGCGGGGGGGGGGGGTCGGTACAGGGAGGGGCGAGTTTCCCCCTCCCTTCTCTGCGAAACGCGGAAGCTTTGACGTTTTATAAGATTATGAGAGAAAGAAGACGATTCGCTGTACCGCTTTCGATTCTTAATCATTGTCTGAATTCAGTCTCCCCCCTCCCATCCTGGGCGAAGCTTTGACGTTTCATTAAATTATTAGAGAAAGAAGACGATGCGTTGTACCATTCTCGACTCTTAATCCTTGTCTGAATTTCAAAGATGTTATTTGTCTGCTCCTTTTTCTTCCTACGTCCTCTTCCTTTTCTCTCCTCTCTTTGTTTTTTTTGTTTGTTTTTTGGCCGGCGATTTTGGGGGACCGCCCCACCGCCCCCACCCCCCTGACTACGCGCCTGCGGTCACATACACACATTTTGATACCTTGTCCGACCTCGGAAGCTCAGGGGTTTAAGGCAATATTACGGTCAGATAAGTGGGGTCGAGGCGGTGGAGCCCCCGGAAGCTCAGGGGTTTTAGGCGTTTAATGACGGTCAGATGAGCATTTTTTTGTATACCTTATTATTTTGTGACACTGAGCTCGATCCACGCCGTACCTCGGGCCCTGACATGTAGGAATCTCAAGAATCATATATTCTTGCCTGGCTGTAAATTTAGGAATTTGTCATTTCCCAACAAACACAACAATTCCAGCATAATTTGTAATCCACCGTTATGGAATTAGAATTAAACCACGTTTGAATTTGATTTCCCCCAAGCCCCCCCCCCCCCTATCAGTACGCCAGTATCTCCTCTTTTCCTTTTTTCTTTCCCTTTCCTTCCTTCTCTCTTAATTTGTTTTGATTGGGGGGGGGGGGGGGGGGTTAGCCTGGGACCCTGGGAGGCAAGGCCCTTTCGCCCCCCCCCGATATCCTTCTTCCCCCGTTTCTTTTCTTCTTCCTCTTCTTTCTTTTCCTTTCTCTCCTCTTTCCCTTTCCCCTCGCTTCCTTTCTTCTGTCTTTTTTTTTGCGGGGGGGGGGGGGGGGGCTAAGGCCCGCTCGCCCCCTCCCCCCCCCCCCCCCCTGGATCCGCGCCTGGATACGGAACGTAACTTCGAATAGCTAGAACCACTGTTAACCATAATACGCTCGTATTTTAAAACTTCGAGTAACCATCAAGTTGCCACCTGCGCGTTTCATGATTTTTAACTACAATATATTAACCGTAAAGTTTAAATGTACGAAATGAATTACACATATGTTTATTACCTGTCTTGTAAACATGGTATCATGCAGGTTTTTTGAGAGTGAGCTGATTAGTGACTTTCGTTCGAAATTGATATATTTAAATGCTTTCCTCTATAAATCACTAGCCTACCATATTTTCATATCATAGATGTCATTCTCTCAACCGAGTGCAGCATGGCTTGTCAAGCGGTTGGTATACCTATTCAACTACCTGTGGTCGAAGACCCCGAGGAGGGGCCTGTCCAAGTACTACCGGTCGAAGCACTACCAGTGGAAGAGCCTGAGGAGCTGGAGCCCGTCAACCAGTTCTAAGCACTACCAGTGCAGTAGGAGGTAATCCAAGTCCTTCCCGCTGATGAAAACCAGGTTTAACTTGATCAGGAACCCGGTGTCATTGGTGACATGTTAGGTATCTAACAATAAATCGAATATTGAATTAATGTCACAATGTTCTTCTAGCATAATAGGTGAAGGGTAAATAAATATTGTTTTGAAAAATTGCACATTTGGTTTAAGTTTATTGTTTAATCATTATATCGTTTCTACTTAAAATGCATTATAAAAATAATTTAAGTCAACTGAGACATCCAGTAGCCTTTAGGTAGTAGGCAGATTGATTTCATTTCTTATTTACTTGTTAAGAAAATGAAATAGTAGTGAGCTAAAGATAATTAGCATGAAATACATAGTTATTCGGATTTGGTATAATAGTCCTTCAATTATTTCATATTCAGTCTATATTCTTTAATCATCTTCTTAAAGCACAGGGGGGGGGGGGTAATCGAGCTAGCAACGTTATTTCCGTTTCGATATGATTATAATTATCTGGAAATAGAATTAATAACTGAAATTTCCACCAAAGTTCACATTTAGTTGAATGGATATAGTATCGTACAAACATAATGTCCTTTTATAAATGTAATGCCTCCTGGGACAGAATTCAATTATTTAAACATATTTGTGGCTTATACCCAGTAAATAAGATCGATTGATCGATCTGTATTGAAAAACAAGTCAGAAAAAAAAATCTTGGAACCAGCAGGACTTGAAGGCAAGCAGTAGATGCAGGTTCAAGTCCCACTGGTTCCAAGATTTTTTCTGACTTGTTTTTCAATACAGATCGATCAATCGATCTTATTTACTGGGTGTAAGCCACAAATATGTTTAAATAACATAATGTCCGTTATATCATCTTAAAAGACCCCTAACAAAATTCTAATTAGTACTCGATCTCAATTTTCTTTCTCTCACTCTCCCCTCCCCTCCCTCTCTCTCTCTGTCTCTCTGTATCTCCCTCCTGAACCCTGACCTATTTCTATCAATAATGGTTTTCCACCACCAAGTATCAATCCCTAACTATCATCAATATCAATATCATCAATTTACTACTGAATAAAATCAATAAATTCCTCTTCTTCCCTTACAACTTCTCTACTTGTTTCATTTTGTTCAAGTTCGTCCTAAACGAGTGCTATGAATTAAAGTGTAATTAGATAGATCACAATTTGTTGAAAGAAAATTATTGGCAGACATATTTCATCTTTTTGAAGTGTTCGAACCCTCACAGAAAATTTACAATTACAATAAAAAGATAATCACTTATTTGATAAGCATATGAGAAGACGTCAGAGATATAACATTTGAAAATAATTTATTCATTTTATACAATATTCTTCTTGATACAATAGACGATATATACTAATCCATTTCTATTAAACCGATTGATCTATCCTCCTTGGTTGAATAGGCTTCATACAAACGTACAGTACAAGCAAGAACAAAAACTATCTGGAAAATAATTATGAGTGCCCACTACCATCCAAACTCTACTTAACAAATAAAGCAATAACCAAAAATATTTGCGTCATTAAATATTGAATAAATTAAAATAAGATTTTGTAAATTTGATTGCCGTTTGATACCACAGTCACATCGACAAGAGAAACACCAGACCGACAACAAAATAACAAATTACCCAGAATAACCGAGAATTGGTCGGTTTGGGAAACAGTGTGGAGTTGGCTTAGTTGGAGGTGTGAGTCAGACTGAGTAATGATTCCAAAGTGGGGGTGGTTGTGTGTGCATATTCCATGAAATGCTACCTGGACCCCAACAAGTAGAAATTTAAGCAAATCTAGGGTAATCTAAAGGCAATTAAACCTACATGATCAGAGTTAAAATAGACTTTCAAACACACCCATTCCACAAACGACTATACCAATACAGTCCTTGTTTTTTAAGGGATGCCCCTGCATTGCGATGAGATCTGAGATGCCATTGTTACCATAATATGTGCAAAATCACAAGAAGGTGCCAACAAGAAATTTAAGCCAATTTGTGGGAAATTTTGTAAGGTCACCTTTTTAGGTCAGCCATTTGCATTTTTTTATTTATTTATTTTAAACTAAAAATTATAACTTTTTTTTCAGTACATTTTGGGCGAATTTAGGGTTGATTTAAAAAAAAAAATTTTGGCCGGGGGGGGGGGGGGGGGGGGGGCATGTGCCCCCTGTGCCCCCCCCCCCCCCTGGATCTGCCACTGCTTGTATTAATGCTTGTAATAACAATCCAAACTCCTTTAAAGGTAATCAATAATTTAAACACATAGCACAACAAAAACTGTTCATCGTGCCATGAGAATGATGAGAGAGATCTTGCTAACATTATTTGAAAAGAGCACATTTTACAAGCAACTTGCAAATTGTTGATTCTTTTAAACATCCTGCAAAGATTTTGCTAAATGCTTTGAAAGAAATCGGAATGGAATGCATGCATATTACACCGACCCTGCAAAAATGTATCAATGTGTATCTCCTACATTTAAAAACACAGCTGATTGTCTGTTCCATATTACCTATTACATGAAATACAATGAAAACAAAGGTACATGTACATGTACACATTGCGCAAATATGACTGAAATGGTGTGCATGAGCACCCCATCAGAATATACAAATGTAGACAATGTGTTACATGTATGATATTAAAGACAGCATAGGATAACCATTTTTTATTGTTTACTAATCTATGGAATAACCGATTTAATACCTCTTCTACCTCAGCAAAACTAAATTGAACGTGTGTATGGCAAGTCATTGTGGCTGAAAAGAACTAATATCATCCCTTATTTGATACACATGTTTCATTATTTGAGAAGGGAGGGCTGTAGGCTTGCAACATTTTGAGTGCCTCAGAGGGCACTTTGGTTTGTTATTTGCATAATTTGACATTACTTGTATGTCCTTATGAAATATTCATGGATTACTAAAGAAAAGAACATTCTCGGTCCTCAAAAATCAACCATAACCATGGAAAAGTCACTTTACTGTCATAATAATCCAAGGACTGACAGGTTTGGTATTATTATTCCCTCTTAGACTTTCATGCTTTCAGACTTGTGTTTGAGAAAAATTACAAAAAATGGAATTTGAATAACATGAATTTGAATAGCTTTCAATCACATGAAAGATAGGCTTGTGTATTCAAATAAAAAACATACAGTTTCCAATGGGACAGAAAATACATGAAGGCAAACACCAAAAGGCCAATATTTTAAACAGCCTTCATAATATGCAGCTGGGAGACATTTGACCTACCGGTAGATATTCATAAACCTTCGGCTTCACAGAACCTGGAGATGTGCATGCAGATGGACCCTAAAAGCACAAGTTTAACTTTAAGTAGCTTTGATATCATACGTGTGGTAGCTAGGAGTCCAATACATCTGATAATACCGAGAGCTTGAAAGACCTTGATATGGCAAATAAAGGAGTCCAACTGGGCAATCTCTTGCATCAGGGTTAAGATTCCTCAATATCATATCTTGCTGCAAACTGGTCAGTCTTCTCGGTTAGCTCTGGCAATCCTTGGTGGCATACAACTGGGAGTCCAGTGGCCTTCTCGTTCCATCAGATTGGCACTCTTGAACACCCTTTGACAGTTTAAACAGCATTGATATCATAACGCTGGGATTCCAAGAAGTAGCCAGTCTGCTCCATCTGGTTGGTTGATCATCTTGAGAACCTGGTCTAAGAGCTGCGACTCTATGTGGCAAATCTCCTACATTCATGAAGGGAACTTATACACCCTGCCACAGTTTGGACAGCCTTGATACCATAGAGCTGTGGGAGTCCAAGTGTCCAATCTGCTCTATCTGATTGAAAAGACTTGAGCACCTGGGCACAGTACAGACAGCCTTCACGTTACAGACCTTATCGCAAGTTGGCGCTCAGTCCGAACATGTGCTGGATCTTGAGCGCCCCGTCACAGTTTAGACAGCCTTGATATCATAGAGCTGGGAGTCCAAGCTGCCAATCTGCTTCATCTGGTTGGTCATCTTGAGTACTTGGTCAAAGTTGGCGCTCAGTCCGGACATGTGCTGGATCTTGAGCGCCCCATCACAGTTTAGACAGCCTTGATATCATAGAGCTGGGAGTCCAAGCCGCCAATCTGCTTCATCTGGTTGGTCATCTTCAGAACTTGGTTAAAGTTGGCGCTCAGTCCAGACATGTGCTGGAAGAATGCCTCCTTCTCTACCTGTACAGTGAAGTTTTTTAGACCTTGTTCCTTGAAGAGGGCGGTTATCTAAAGGAGAGACGAAACGACACATATCCATGATTAAATTTAGTCGACTTTAACTGAACTGAGATTTAATACTACTTACAGAGTTAATAAAGGAAAGGTCAACGTTAACCCTTTTTTAACCAGGGGGGGGGGGGGGGGGGTCAATTTGACCCCACCCTGTAGTAATTTAGCGACTACTCCAGAACTGCATCGGATATAAAGTTCTCTTTATATGACTTTTTTTCTTTTGAGCCTTACGCATCTTTTTTGTGATTTGTGTAAAAAAAAAGAGATAAAACATTGGTTATTTGTGTTTGTTTTGAGTCAAAATAGTTGAACTGTAGTTAGAAATGAAATAAAACAGCAAAAACAATAAAATACATAAGTTAAAAAACACTAAAATACATAAGATATTATCAAAACAAGAGATAACATAAGGAATAACCTGGCTCTTCCAATTTTTGTTGTTGTATTATTATTCCAAATGGTCTAACGAATATATGTAGTGAAAAAGAATGCTTAAATATGAATATTATATGATTTATGGGTAAAAATGTGAATTTTATAACCTTATTTGCATATATTACCATCAAAAATTGAAATTACCATAGTATTCTATACACTTCACTTGACATGCATGCAAATTTTCACGGCGATCGGCTGTGAAACGGCCGAGACCGTGGGGGGGGGGGGGGGGGGGGGGTCAAATTGACCCCTCCCCCCCCCCCCCCCCCACCCCCCTCCGGTAAAAACCTGGTCTGAAATTGCCCAGTTAAAATAGGGTTAATGTAGCAGACAGATCACATTGTGCTGTTAAAACAAGTGTCATACAGGGATTCTAACTGACAGTAAACTTAGCATCTAAGACCACTACAGACATTTATTTCATTGAAAGATCTCTGCTTTATTTTTATTTATTTTTCTTTTTTCCCCTTTTGTGTTGGTGACATACAGTATCTGAATAAAAAGAAATGGTTTTCAAAGAATGAACGAATAGTCATACAGAGATGGCGAGAGAGAGAGAGAGAGAGAGAGAGAGAGGGAGAGAGAGGGAGCTAGAGAGAGAGAGAGGAAAGAGAGAGAGAGAGAGAGAGAGAAATAATTGCCTCACTTTTACAGCAAGCAAGTACATGTAATGGTTTCAGGTATGTACAGCTGGAAACACAAAACCTGTGACTACATACAACAGTATTAATATCCAACCCACCTGTTGGATGATCTTCTGTTCATTGGCTTCTTGTTCAAGCTGTATGTGGAGGGTCCCTGCAGCCATGTCCCCCGAATGCCTCCAGAAATGGGGTTTGCGGAACGAAAGCACGCCCTTTATCGACTGGACCTGCAAAAGAAAAGTCAAAGTAATGTATAATAATAATAATAGCTCACATTTATAATGCGCCTAATACTTTGTTTCTAGGTGCAGTACATATTATTACCCGGGTCATCGGATTCAGGCTTACCCGCACACAATGTATGCACATTCTCCACTCCCTGGGGAGCATTCCGGCCAGCCGCCATTTTACAAGTGCCATTTGCTCATCCAACTACATTAAATTTTGCATCCTACCGGGAACCCATTTAATGCCTGGGTGGAGAGTGGCAAATGTAGATTAACGTCTTCCCAAAGGACATTAGTGCTGTGGCGGGATCCGAACCCTGTATTAGACCACAACACTTTAGACCACGACACCTCTAGGCCACAACACCTCTAGACCACAACACCTCTGTATACCAACTAGCTTTGCATATCTGCATGTTGTTTATAGTTGTTTGTTTTTCATGAATTATATTTAATTACATGAATCTTATGAGATCCCATGAAAAAAGGAAAAAAAGAAAGAAAAGAAGAGTCATGGAAACAAATACCAAAAGTATGAAAGATACCAAGTAAAATCAATCCATCAAATCATTTAAAGCAGGGGTCTGTACATGGAAACAGAAGTCAGTTTCTTACTTTGAACAATGCTTCATTCAAGCCAGGCTCCAGCTCGGGTGGTATCCTCTGAAGCAAGATGGCTGCCGTATCCCCTAGCAACGGGGCCACGCTGATGAGAATCATGACCGAGATGAAGATAGAGCAGATGGGGTCTGCAACGAGGAGACCAAAGTGCTCCACCAGGAACGCTGAGATGATGACGCCCACGCTACCCATTGTGTCCGCCAGCACATGGAGATATACACCTGGAAAGGATAAACAAACAAACAGAAATCACAAATAATTAATAAATCTTACAGATCCACTGAGTTGTCTTGGGACTGCTTTCACTTAATCTGAAAACTTAAAATAAACATGTAGAAAAAACAACAACCAAAGAACATAAACAAACTAACAAAGATCAGATATCTTTGAAACTATTTAAGTATTCCAAACCAATATTGTACCCAATAAGGCAGTTTGATCCAGTAAATAAAATGGAATCGGTGAGGAACTATACCTCCTATTCCATTCAGCTGTATCGATTGCTCTTACAAATCTATTTAAAATTAGGACTTAAACACATTTCAATGACTAGCTTTAAATTGCACAGTATACAAGGTGCATATATGCATTAGCCCTATGTCAACTGGGGGGGGGTCAATTTGACCCCCCCCTGTAGAAATTTCGCGACTACTCCGAAACCGCGGCAGATATAAAATTTTCCTTTCACGACTTTTTACTTTCGAGTCTTACGCATCTTTTAAAACAATTTTTTCGAAAATCGGACCTACGGTTACAAGGTCACATGACCTTTTGTCTTTGCATGTCAGCCCGAAAATCGCTCATTTTCATGATTTGTGTACAAAACATATGTAAAAGTCATTTTTCCTAAAAATAGATAAAACATTGGTTATTGAGTCTTGTTTAAAGTTTAGATGTTTGTTTTTGGGTCAAAATAGTTGAATTGTAGTTATAAATGAAATAAAACAACAAAAACAATAAAATACATAAGTTAAAAAAACAATGAAATACATAAGAAATTATCAAAACAAGAGATAACATAAGGAATAACCTGGCTCTTCCAATTTTTTGTGTTGTATTATTATTCCAAATGGTCTAATAAATATATGTAGTGAAAAAGAATACTTAAATATGAATAATCTATGATTTATGGGCAGAAATGTGAATTGTATGACCTTATTTGCATAAATTAGCATAAATATGCAAATGAGTGAATTTTTCAAAAATTTGAAATTACCATAGTATTCTTTACACTTCACTTGACATGCATGCAAATTTTCGCGGCGATCGGCGGTGAAACGGCCGAGATCTTAGGGGGGGGGGGGGGTCCCCCCCCCCAGTAAAAACCTGGTCTGAAATAGCCCAGTTAAGATAGGGTTAATAAGGCAAGTAAAAACCATGTCAAAGGTCACTGCTTGATTACAAACCTTGCATGTTTGTGTTCTTGGCCTGACATGGTGCTTTCTTCTCTTGTCCTCCTTGGTGATCTGATTGGCCGCCACCACCATGGGAGTGGGCGTGACTTGCTGAGGGGGAGGAGGAGGAGGAGGAGCTTGTACTTCCATGGGAGTGGCCATGACTGGATCCTCCTCCCCCATGGCTGTGAGTATGGGCGTGGCTGAATGCCATGATGCCGATGAGATTGACGATGAGGCCTATTACTGAAACAGTCTGGAGAATGAAATAAAGACAAAATTGAAATACTGAGAAACATACTGTACTGTGCTTAAAACATTAAAGACATGACACAATAGAGATTTGAACACTGTAAACCTACAAACAATTCAAAGGTATGATCAGTTTTTTGTTGTTGAATTTTTGATTATCTAGAACTTAGTAAATCCTTTTCAATACAAGTGCATTCAGAAACGAAAAAAAAGTCAGACCTTAATTCTGTGTCAGGTTCATATCATCTTCCATTTTCTTCACTCTTCTTAAAGGTTAATCTATAGAATGTTGCATGTTACAATCTCAGCTGAGGAGTTTATGCAGTAGCCCACCAGGGGGGTGTTTCACAAAGATCCTAAGTAGAACTTAACACTAAGTTGGACTTAAAAATTATGGAAAGCCATTAGCATCTTTCAAAATATTTTGTAAAAGTTATTTTGAAAGGCATAAAATGTTGATTCAAATCATTCATATTTTCTATCATCAAGGAGATTTCATGTTCTTGATGTGGAATTTATAAAAAAGTCTAAAATACTTGAATTTTTGCTTTTGAATATTTTTTATTTTAAGGCTCCAATGGCTGTCCATAATTTTTAAGTCCAACTTAGTGTTAAGTTCTACTTAGGATCTTTGTGAAACACCCCCCAGAACCAAAATGCCATATAAAGTATTCTGGGGTTAAATTTATACATGTCCATACATGTACTAGCTGTACAGAAATATATTTTGGTATGATTATTCCTCAAATCGTTAGTCACATCCCCAAACTGACAGAACATTCACTTCAAGCCCAAAGTCCTTGACCATTTAGGACAAACGTATGTTTTTTGGGGTTCAGCCTGGTGTGCGTCTTGTTGGTGTGATTAGGGTATAACAGTACAGAATTTTGAATGGATTAGAAAATACAAAAAGGGAAAAACTTAACAGGATTCTCTTACCATGAGTTTATCCGTGTTGATATCTGGCGGATCCAAGAGACGACCAATGGCAGCTGTGAATACAAAGCAGCCAATCACAACCAAGAAGAGTCCGTTGATAAAACCAGATAACACCTCCACTCTGCCATACCTTTCAAAAGGAGAAAACCAAATGCAGAATGTAAAAAAAAAACGCAAACATTTGGAAGTTACGATACCGTATTGCAGATCATTGTGACATGTACATGTACAGGTACTTAAACATTACATTAACAATGTCAAGGACAAACAGAGTTTAAATTGTCCTACTGTGATTTGATGTCTGAAAGTTTTCCAGATGGATAAATGGGCCAATGAGCTGCACATTAGGGGAAATCATTATGTGACTACCTGCCTTAATATTGAAATGAAGCTAACTGGCCTATTTTTTCTAACAATTAACTAACCACTACCGGTACACTAATATTCATCTTATTATGGACTTTAAAACCGTTCTGAATCTGTTTTTTGGTTTAATCTTGCCATAAATGCAATTCTCCCTGTATATGCAGGTGTTTCCCGATCATGATGTGGCATGGAGAGACTAGTAAAAACCTGTTTACATATGCTCTGTTTACCACAATTTTTTAACGATAAGTGCGTGTACTGAAGGGATGGTAGGTGGAGATGAAAAAGTCCATTGTTACTTAGCTGCACACAGCAAACTTCCTACGTGCACTCACATACCTGTGCGTTTTAAGACAAACAAATGTGAACGGAATATGCTCCCCCCCCCCATCTCCAATGGTATCCTGTAAACTACAGTTAACAGCAGCATATGTGAACAAGCCTAAGTGTGGTAGCTACAAATATACCAGTAAGTGTTTAAATTCCTATCTAGACTTACCCATACGAGTACGTCCTGGTAGCTTTCCAGTGTGACATGACTGCAGCACAGAGACCCAGGACTAGAGCAGTGCAATCAAACAACATGTGGAATCCATCAGAGATCAGACCAAGGCTGTTAGTCCACATACCATAGGTCAGTTCAACAAACGTGAACACCTAGAATACAAAGATGCAAACTTATTTACATCCAATATATTAAAGAGAAAGTGCTAAAAGCACTTTATTGGGAAAACCATAAAATGCCATCAGACCTAGGCTGTTAAAAAGCTAGACAAACATAATCACCAGAAATGTTATGATGCAAAATTATTTACATCAAAGTCAGAAGAACTTAGCGGTTTTCTGAGACAGTGTTATAATAGTGTTTTACTCTACAGAGCTCGGTGTGAGCACCATGCCTGTTGGTCCACATACTGTAGAACAGCTCAAAAAATTAATGTAAAGACCATACAATTCCAATATAACACTAATCTCTTTATAAGTCATCATGATTTCCACAAAGTGAGATATAAAAATAACAGAATATCTACGGTCATTTTGCAAATTTTACATGAAAATAGTGCCAATATGTTTTATCCGACGAAGGAAAGCAAACTCATCAAAAACAACAAACCGTATTCCTATAAGCAAATATTTTTGTTTAAAAAGTAGAATAAGAGAGATTGGGAATGGGATTAGCCAGTAAAAGCCGAGAATGGTTAAAGGTAAATGCCATTTGTTACACTTGCCTTTGTGCGTCCAAATTGGATCAGGCTGCCTTGTTTAAGTAATCGATATACCGGCACCAATGCTAAAATGGTTCTTGAGAAAATTTTACAGTGGTACTAAAGGAGAATCTCAAAACAAGCCTATTATGAGAACTATGGATATCAGGGGCCCGTTCATTGAAACACATGTTAATTCTATTACACATGTTTAAATGGTCAAGAAGTTAGACTTATGACGGTTTCGAGGAACGGGCCCATGAAGTCAAGTCTAAGCTTTCCTCTAAGTTACTCACCAAGTTAATGCAGAGGTAGTAGAAGATCTGCCTGGAGTCGTACGATTCCAGGATCTGCCTCAAGAAGCCCTTGGAGATGGTGAAGAGGGACTGAGATGTCCTTTGCAGGGTGTCGCCTGTGAAGTTATAGAGGGGCAGACCCCCGGCGGTGTACCCTACCAGACTTCCCTTGGACCCTGGCTTGGGGAGGGGACACCCAAGAACCCTGGTAGCTGGTGGAAAATGAAAAGCGAATCAAGTTTAAAATCAGAACAAGGCTGAGTGTAGAAGGACCATTCATGTATTAAGATGTGGGAAATGGGAAATCAGTTTTACACAGCCTTTTTTCAATGACAAATGACAAAAATCAGTGACAAATCTGCTGATAACCAATCAGAAGCAAGGATTTCAGTAGCTTATAACAAAGACAGCATTTGTCACTGATGACAAGTTTTGTGAAATGGGGCCCAGGTCATCAGAAGGTCAGACTCTGCATGAGCCATGAACTATAGCTTTAGTCGTTGTTAGCTTAGTTTGCTTTAACATATTCATGTATGTACATGTAGACGTACAGGTGACGATTGACATTTTTTTATTATAGTGAGATTTTGAAGTATTGATGTCAATATGCATGGCACAAAATACAGAATTAAATCTCAAATGAAAGACAACAGCTGTATCTTAAAGCATTTATTTTATTTTCATGTGCTTGTTTGCACATTATTTAGACAGATTTTGGAGTTTATTCAAAGCTGAAAACATGCAAATAACAATTTATAAAAAAAATTGAAGAGAATACTTTCAGTCAGATACTTCATGTATGACACAATCACTTAAATTTAGCAAACCCTTACAAAAACAAATGGCACATGAATATCCACTCGCAAAACATGTTCTTGACATACTTGTATGTGAGAATATGTGGAGTGGGAAATGAAGACTTAATTCTTAACTAATAGAAAATTGTATACACACAAATTACACATTTACATGGTAAAATAAAATCCTCAACACATGCGTTCTGTAAGTTGCAGATGTCATGTGGAGTGAAACATCCTGTGCCTGACTTACCCCATATAAACAATATTGCACTAAAGATAACCCCTCCTGTCAGGGCGTGGTCCTCCATCCTGAACTCGCCCACCCTTCCAAGAATGGAACCTCCCGTGTTGTAGGAAGAGCCCCAGATGTAGCTTAGGACCAGTCCACTCAGAAATAGGGAGTATCCACTGAATCTAGCTGTCCTGAAAACCTCCAGGTGGTTAATGGAGACTGATTCTACATAGTAGTCCAAGATGCAGAGGACTAAGATGAGAGCTGCAAAGGGGAGGATCAACGATCTCCACGATTCCGGCCCATTCTGCAATTTAACATTAATACAAAACAGCTTGTTTAACAAGTTCACAGCATGGTTACATCATCATGCAATTGGTTCTCTGACACATCCAAAAGGAATCTGTCTTATGATAGATTTGATGTACATCATTCAGACCCCTTCAAAAGCCATGTCTAAACCAGAGACATTGAAAATATCAGAGGTAAATACCTTTGGATATATGTCACAGACCCAATTCACAACATAACCCTCCTATTTCTAAGAAAAGTCGTTTTTAGAGAATGTTAACTAATATCTGTACCAACCAAATAAAAGAAAAGTAATTTCAGTCTCCTTAGGGAAGTTCACAATTGTCAATAATGCTAATTTGTTTTGCCTGAGGGCTGAGGCAGCAAAGAGAAATCAAGACTCCTCTATTACCAAATGTATTCCCTCACGTGTACTTCATAACCACAATCGCGTCCCTGGACAAGGCTGCAAATGGAGTTGCTTAGGGAGATGCATTGAAGAGTCACTTACTCTCTTACAAGTCCTTTTGATCATTATAATCACTTATAGTGGATATACTGAGAGCCTTGAGCATTGTCACGCAACAGGTGGACACTGCTTATATCTCTGATGCCATTTTGCTGATAATTGTGTTTCTTTGAGCACCACTTCACTGCAACTTGAGATATCCATTAGATAATTCAACGAAAATAAGAGGCGGTAGCCGAGATAGAGGGGCAGAGTAAGAGAAAGAGAAAGAGAGACAGAAGAAGAGAAAGAAAAGAGAAAAAGAGAGGAAAAAACAGAGCGAGAGAAAGAGAGAGCCAGCAAGCAAGTGTCTAAGAGGGATAAACGAAGAGGGAATAGGATGAAGAAGAAAGCAGAGATAGTACAAAGTTATAAAACAGATACAGGATAAATAAAATTGGAGTGCTTTGAGCCATTATAAAACAAAAACACTTTACAACTTTACAAAAACAAAATACTACTTTAAAAGGGAAGCAGATAAAATAAGAATACAGAGACAATGATTACCTGATGAACAAATAAATGTATTAGAGTCCATGGTAGAAGCATGAGTGCCGAGATAAACGTTGATAGAGCATGAAGACGTTTGGAACCACCGACGTCCACCGACAGCTTCCTGGACACATTCCTGAAGGCCACCTTCACAAACAGCAGGCCGACCAGCAAGATGACACCACCCTGTACCAAAGTGGAGGTATTTACAATCATCATCAGTTTGCATTGAAATCTAATGGTGGTCAAACAGACACACTGCTCGTCACGGGAGAACACAGAAAACGCTTGGATTTCTACTATACAGTGCGTCCCAGAAAAAAACGAAACCGAGAAGTATCGATGTTTTATCATAACTTAATCTCAACCATAATTAATGAATGATACATATTTGGAAAGCTTAGAGACTCCTCTTTCAGTTGATGCTACTCAAATGATGCATATTTCACGCATGAGTGACCAAAAGGATTTGAAGGAAGGAAACCAAAAAGACATTTGGCGGGCGGTATCTGAATTTCGAAGAAAAATTCACATTTCTAGAAAGTTGAGTTTCTGCTCTTTCATTATGACACCTCAATCAGGAAAAATGAGCGAGGAATAACAAAGTTCTGTTTGCTTAAAGTAGCCCTTACATTTTCATAATTTTAACAAACGAATTCGTTTTCACTGGGTGCCTGCCCTAGCAAAAAGCAGATTTGACAAAAGACTTAACTCCGTTTCGTTGACAATCAGCCATGCATGAAGACTCTCGTCTACGGCTGATTGTCAACGAAACGGGGTTAAGTCTTTTGTTAATTTCGTTTATTTATACGGCAGGCAGCCGGTGAAAACGAATTCGTTTAATAAAATTATGGAAATGCAAGCACTACTTTAAACAAACAGAACTTTGTCATTCCTCACTCATTTTTTCTGATTGAGGTGTCATATGAAAGGGCAGAAACTCAACTTTCTAGAAATGTGAATTTTTCTTCGAAATTCAGATACCGCCCGCCAAATGTCTTTTTGGTTTCCTTCCTTCAAATTGCTTTTAATCACTCATGCGTGAAATATGCATCATCTGAGTAGCATCACATGAAAGAGGAGACTCTAAGCTTTCTAAATATGTATCATTCATTAATTATAGTTGTGATTAAGTTATGATAGAACATCGATACTTCTCGGTTTCGTTTTTTCTGGGACGCACTGTACATTTTGTAACCTGCTCAGTAATGGCTTTACACTGTTAATTTGTGACCCGAGACAGAATTTCAAACAATTAAGCCTGATTTAATGGAAATAATTGTTTATACCGGTATTGAAACCTGCTTTTATAAGGGAAAAAGACAATAAACTATGAATAAAAAGTTGAGACCAGCAAAGTCAATCTGTCATCACAAGTTTAATACAAGATATAGTGTTCTTAAAGGTAAAGACCAGTAATGGTCATGCGATTGCATTGTGAAAGAAACGTTGTGGAATCGATCAGAAAAGGTTGATCATCTAGCATCTAGCATCTGCAAGGTTCTGGAATCATCAAAATGATAAGAAATTTGGCCCATTCTTCGTAAAGTTACAAGCACTATACACAGAAAGATGTATATGGGACTACCCTATATCTCTCACACGACCATGAGAGAAACAAATTTACCAAATATATGAATTAGTAGGCGGTTTCCCGGCAAATTTTTTATCATCATGTATTAGTCAAAACATATTCTTTCACATGATTGGTAATGAGAGCTTCCATTTCATTTTTTGAAATAGGGGCGTTTCCAATACTGGTCTTTACCTTTAATGACGAGGTTACACCATATTTCCCCTGTACTTTCTTGCCTGCTTATAAATATTCACACCTCCCTATAAACCCCCCCCCCCCTCCCTCACTAGTCCTTCTATTCTCCCCTCCTTACAATCTTGTTAACTTAATCTACCCTATACTATCCTAATATACCCTCCATATATCCCCCTCCTTGAATCTCTTCTTATTTACAATCTCTCCTATTCATAACCTCACCTTATGGTCTGAGACCCCTAACCAAGAAATGGCTTGGTAAAAGATGTGGGTCACTGCACTTTTATGTGGGCCCTCAGCTGGCAGATGCTATGGTTAAGGAAATGACCTGTAATACAACTGCATCGCACAGAGGGTGGTAACAAGTCAAGTGAGGAGTATATACTTTCTTTGGATGTAATGATTGCTTTGATATTGTTATAGGGCAATTGGGGTGGGGGGGGGGGGCGTTTTGATCAATCATCCTGGAGTTTAACATTTTATTTTTGCTCAATATATAAATCTGAATAGATTACAGGTGAGAAACAAAAAGGCCAAAAACCATAACAAAAATCACATGTAAAGCGCCCAGAAAAAGACAATTAGTGCATTATAAACTGCCACGCTTAATATCATTTAAAGAAGATCTGAATATCAACAGTATCAAAGGATACGATGCTCAAGCTGCTTTTGTTGAAGATCCACATCAAAAAGTAAGAGAGACAAAATGGCAAGAAGAAACATGAACCCACCTCTTGTCTGTTTGACAAAGAGAAAGAAAAAAAATCACAGGTTAGATATGAATATTATGTATTTCATAACTTTCAATAGCACAAATAGTTTTGTTTGCATGCTAAATTACACAGTTCTCATTTACTATTTTTGCATAATTTAACCCCTTCGATAGGATATGATATTTCCAAGGACTCCACAACATATCCATGTATTTGCCATGGACTCCAGCCTACTTTAATATCTCAAGCTTAATTTCTAGATGGTTATTGAAAAGGTAATACAGAATGAAATATCATTTTCTTCCTATCTTTATTTCTTTTTCTTTCCAGAAAGTTGATTTTATTCCACAGGTGTAAGAATCCATTCTAACTTGTTCTAATTGGCCCAAGAATTTACACGTTGTTAATTTGTACAGAATTTCAGATATTTTCTCAACACAGAAATAATTGTTTTGACTTTCACATTACCACCCCCCCCCCCCCCCAACAAAAAAAAAATATATATATATATATATAAATATATACATTATTCAATCAATCAATCCACCAATCACTCTGTTATTTAAAAGAAAAACATCCTCCTTTCTGTCAATCTATCTGGAGTACATCCCTTACCCTGCTCGGACCACCTCCTCGACTTGTAAACAATGCAGCAACAAAACCACTGATGACTACGTCATTGTGCTCAAATAATAAGATTGATCTGCATGGTGAAGTAGATTAGAATGATAAAATATTTAGGAATGAATAATTGAAACTGGAAGGGGCACATGTATCATTTGCATTTTGAGTCTAAATAAGCAATCTTTAAATGAAGAAGTTGGTATTTGAGAATATGGGAGGAAGCAGGACAAAGAGTGAAGAATATATGCCTTCCTTCATAATGCTATTCTAACATCTTTCATCAGAAAGAGACACCATTTCACCATTGGATTAGCCTTTAAAATCTACTAACAGTCTAACATCTACAAGTAAATTAATTTGACAAGTCAGTTATACATTTCAAAGTCATATTCATTCATTTTCAATTTCATTTAACAGAATAAAAACACTGTGGGATAAGAATTTTCTACCTACACACGCATGTACATATTGAGGGGTCACAGACACAAAGACGTAACTCCATTTTGAGAAAAAGTGGTTTATGTGTCATTGAGCACTTCGGCCTTAAGGAGTTAGGTCTATGTTTCACTAGCTATTGACTTCAATGGGGTGTTGGGTGGAGTAAAGCCCACATTTTCTGAACATTTTGGCAAAATATGGAGTTACCTCTTTGTTTCAATTAACCTTCGATATGTGGTCATGATTTCTGCTTTGTCTAACAGCCAGAGTAATGTATTTGTCTACATAATATTACCTTTATAGTATACAAATATACACTGCCTTGAGAGGTTCTGATTAAAACTATGCGCAAGAGGTGACTCCAATAGTACTATTTGCTGAGGGGCGCAGCCCCGAAGCAAATGGTACTTTTGGAGTCACCGAGGCCCATAGTTTAACCAGTACCTCGAATAGAAGGCATGGTATATTTGTTTTATATCCTGCTTTAACAATTTATTTAAAAAAATAAAAAAAAAAAATTTGGAAAAAAAAATTAGAACAAAAAAAATGTCAATTTTTATCTAAAAAGATTAAAAATATTTTATTTTCATTAAATTAAGATTTGAAAAAAAAAATGGTTCAATTCACAAAAAAAAATTACATTTTTTTTCAACTCCCAAATAGTAAACCAAAATAGTACTCTCATATAGTACTTTCTAAAAATAGGTCAAATATTTTTAGTCATGTGACAAGCTCTCAACCAATCAAAAGCCAACAAATATTTGATGCAGGATATAATACAAAATAGCAACAGCAGAAACATTCATGTTAATGGGACTAAGAATGTGCAAATGAGTAGGAACACACAACTGTACCTGAGTGGGCCACATAGTGTTAACCCGAAGATCCATAGGACAGATATTAGGGTCTGAACAACCGCATGTCTTAAAACTCTAATCCACTGACGCTTGGTGAGTCTTCTACCAGTGGATAGAGGTCTCTGCAACACAAAAAGAACGGCTGCAGATCTGCAAAGGTACAGATACATGTGTATGTATGGATCATTACAATTATCAAAAGACTGCATCCACAAATCTTTGCATTTTAAATGAACTCACAATCATATAACAAAATGACTCAAGATAATTATCATAGGTAGAGGTGTCGTGGTCGAGTGGAAACGCCACAGGACTGTGAATCACAAGGTCCGCGGTTCAAGTTCCACCAGTTTTAAAATGGCGACTGGCTGGAATGCTCCCCAGGGAGAAGAAAATGTGCATACATTGTGTCGCGGGTAAGCCTGAATCCGATGACCGGGGTAATAATATGCGCTTAGAAACAAAGTATTAGGCGCATTATAAATGTGAACTTTCATAGGTGAATGAAAATTTAATACAAATAAATGAAAATTGCACATGATAATGTTTGTATAACATAATTCAGCGCGGGACAGATGACATTTCCTTTAAACATGTCAGTTGTGAAAAGCAAACATTAACTTACCCTGATTTCATAATGAATACAAATATGACAAGGTGGACCAGTTTAAGGACATCATATGAGATGAAGATACCCAGAGCCTGAAGACACTTGGTAACCACAAGGAGAATAATGTATGGGGCCAGTCTGAAAAGTGTAATGGAATACGTACAGTCAGTCATATAATACTATGAATATGATACGGAAACAACTCAAGGCTGTGTACAAAAGCATGTGAAATATTTGTTTAATGAGGCGGCAAATTTCTGACTGTCTTTACCCATTTCTGTTTTTAGAAAAAGACATGAAGTTTACAAAGTGCAATATGCAGCAAAAAAGTTGATATCGATCAATTTAGAATAATTTTTGTTGTATTGTAATACAAAACAATTAGCACAATCATCAAGAAATATTGAAAATCTGTCATTATAATTAATTAAAATTTACTACTTCAATATCTAATGTAGTACTGACATTGTACAGTAGATGTACTCCTGATCACCAATTCTTTATATTCCACACAAAATAATCTCTGTGCCACGTCGTATTTATCATGGGATTGATTTACTTTTACACCTATTCACCTGTATTCACCTGTCTTTTCAGGCTCCTTACATGTAGTAAGACAATGTCTTGTAATGCCCTCCCATAGTTCATCAGTACACCACTGCAAATAGTTTGTTCCTTAATACAATAGGTCCAATGCTGGATCTATTAAAGGCTTCAAGGTTTTTGTAGGAATTTTGCAAAGCCAGTGTGTTGCACGAAGCAATCCTTCCGTCTGTCTATTGCTTTGTGCAAAAATTTTCTCTGTGTGCGAAAATGAGCAACTGCGAAGAGAGGCAAAAAAGGGGCTAAAGTACTAGAATAAAACTTTTAAATAGACATGAACTCTGCACAAATGAGACAGTTGAGCCAATTCTTAACTTGAAAACAGGAGTCTGGAAAGACAGACCCCCCCCCCCCATCAGTAAGAGTGAGCCAAGAGATCAAGTTAGAAAAGATGAACAATAACATACACCCTTGAAAGAACACCTGTGGCACAGATAATCTGTCAAGATTGAAGAGCGCCATCTAAACGCCAACAACAACAAATGGTATTTACAAACCTCTCATGATGGACTCGCCCCAGACTACTACCTGATCCCATCATCTTGAGATCAGCTCTGTTCTGTCGTTGTTGTGCGAGAAAGCTACAGGTTGGAGAGAATGTTCATGTCGAACTTCGCAAAATCTTGTAAACCGCTCAAAACAGTTTGTACTGTGTCCATCACTACATGTATGTTTGACAAGAGAAATATGAGAGAGAGAGTGAGACAGAGGGGCTGAACCCTTTAATACATAGATTACTTGGGTCTAGTTCAGAACGATGATCAGGTACTTAACCCCCCCCCCCACTTGTACGTGCCGCAGGAGTTACCAAACGTCAGCTTTAATAATTAAAGAATTCCTCATATGATGTCATATCATATGATTATTTGTCTAAAAAAATCACTTCCTCAACAGCACTGTGACTATCACTGCTCAACTGAGTGTTACTGATAGATCTATAGTATACAATTGAAGGAAGTGTGGTCAGATATTTCACCATCTTAAACGTCCCCTGCTGTTTACGTTTTGGTATCAAGTTTATATTTTTGTCGTTGAGACTCGCATTTGATTTTCAGAGATCGCTGAAACTAGCCTTAAGGGCTCCCGCAAAATGTTTTTTATGATATTCGAGGGAGCCTTAACCGGGTCCCATGCCACTGCACGGAGAGGTAGGTAAACAAGACCTAAAATGTGTCCAAAATCACACTTTCCCGCACCCGACCAATATTGGACAGTGGCCTTGATTAATTGTATGGGACTTGTAATCGTAATTCCAACCAGAATATCATAATCAGAGGTAAAAATAATGAAATAAAAGCAATTTGCTTACCAGACCGATACAGCTTAGCTCCCTTTTCACGTGTAGCGTGTGAATTCACGATCTCTACACAATGGTGATGACCTCTGACTGGCACTTCCGTGATTGTGCTGCTTCCGTATAATGCGCTGTATGAGTGTTATTCAGCGCATTATACGGAAGCAGCACAATCACGGAAGTGCCAGTCAGAGGTCATCACCATTGTGTAGAGATCGTGAATTCACACGCTACACGTGAAAAGGGAGCTAAGCTGTATCGGTCTGGTAAGCAAATTGCTTTTATTTCATTATTTTTACCTCTGATTATGATATTCTGGTTGGAATTACGATTACAAGTCCCATACAATTAATCAAGGCCACTGTCCAATATTGGTCGGGTGCGGGAAAGTGTGATTTTGGACACATTTTAGGTCTTGTTTACCTACCTCTCCGTGCAGTGGTATGGGACCCGGTTAAAGGGACTTTGTAACATTGTTCAGATGAGAGATAGTGGTGCTAAGGTAGTGACTTCAATGCTAGATGTACAATTAAAGATAATCTGAAAATTTGAGTGAAAACGGATCATTATTCATGGTACAAATTGGGAAAAACTGATCTGATCGATTCCTTAATTCTCCCAACTATATTATTCTACTTCTATTCTGCTACTTGTCAAAGCCTGTTCAGCATTAAATTACATTTTAGGTGAATGTAAATCGTCACAAAGCAATAAAATGGCTATACATTCCATTCCAGACAGTTAAGTGTTGACAGATTTTTATAGCTTGTTTTATGTATTTTTCTCATGGAAAAACGGTTCGGAAAATTCAAAAATGGTTGGGAAAATTTACTGTTAATCACTGTTAGAGGGTGCCTCACATCGACGCCTTCAAAGAAAACCATAGATATCTTTGTGGTTTGAGAATTTGTTCAGGATTTTTTGCATGTCAGAGGGTTAGTATAGTAGAAGGAATATAGTAAGTAACATTTTATACAAAAATTAAGCAATTTTTTTCATCAACCTTCAACAATGTTACCGAGTCACTTTAAAGGTACTAGACCTATGTCCCATTTGCAGGCCAAAAAATGAAAAAGTTAAATTCCAACTACATTTGAAAGAAAATTACTAATTTAGAACTTCCCTAAAAAAGGTGGGGCTTGAAAATGTCTTCAAGTGGGAAAATAACGACTATTAGTTGTCAAATCGACTTTAGGGCTATAGATCTAGAGCCCAAAAGTAACAGTCTTGATTTTCAGACAATTGTACCGAATGGTCATACGTTTTATGCTGCGCAAATATTCAATCAGTTTAATCTTGGCCATCACAAGAAGTGGGTTATTGATGTAGACAAATGCTCATGTACCCTTTACAACTCTTTTCATGTATGTTATTACCAAAGAAGAAAAAAAGCCAGTCAGTCACTCAATAGTGTCTGACAGTGAAGTCTAGCAAGTAAACGGGTTTCCTTGCATAATTTGAATATGAGGACACTGCTAACGTTTAAATTTCACAGATAGGACATAGATCTAGATCTACATGACATATTCATAATTCCTGCAAAGTTCTACAGCATTTGAGGTTGGCTGCAAAAGGGACATAGTACCTTTAAGGCTCCCTCGAATAACATATCATATTCATAAAAAACATTTCGAGGGAGCCCTTAACTTAAGGCTAGCCATGCTAGCTGAAACGGTCGATCTGAATTCTGTCATCTGGTCTGCCCACGAAAGACAGAGCATATGAAATGTAATAGCTCATACATACACATTTAGAGATAATAGTTTTGGCATTTCTTTCCAATACTCGCCTCAAAATAACATGATATCAATCAAGAAGACATTGCATTGATGACTTTAAAATGACTAACATGGATATGATAGCATGGGACCGAAGAGTAATATCATCGTTCATTTACATGGGGAAAATGTCAGTGTGAATCAGTTGAAATGCTTCTTACCTCCATTTTTCGATGGTTTTGAAATGCTTTCAAGATGTAAGATCAATAATAGTATTTAGAGAATCCTAGAAATTAGATCCACATAGTGTAAATCTTGACGAAGATAGGGCCACGTACTCTCGAATGTCGAAACGGTTGACCTCTTTGATTCATCATCAACTTCCGGGGTACGGTACACGTACAGTTGCATCATAATTATACAGACGCTGAGGATGAAAAAAATATGAGATTTTCCCCGATTTAATTTCTTGAATCGAAGGGGCATATGAGTCAGAAAGGGGAGGCGGAAAGGTAGTAGATAATCTTCGCCAAAAAAAATGCAATGAGCATAGGGGAAAACGAAGTGATATATATGAATCATGAATCAACTTATTACTCAACTTTGTAAATAGGGTAAATTTAGCTTCTCCATTTGTATAGACTCTACAAATGGCAGAAATAACCATCTGATTTGGGTCATTTCTTTAATAAAACTGACATTTGTTGTCATTCCCCAATACATAATCGGAGGTCTAGTGGAGCCAGACGTAGTCTCAGTGGAACAACCGAAGATTAATTAGAGAGACTGAAGTTTTCGGTCTAGATCTACTCCATTTTGTTACTATAGGAATACTCCCAGAACAACTTAAGCAAAACAAAACAAAGCAAGAAAGAAAAAAAAAAAAAAAAAAACGAAACGAAACAAAACAAAGATAACAACAACAAAAAAAACACCTCTTCTTCATTGTTTATTTTGTTTGTTATACTTGTTTTCAATTCGATGAAATCAAAATGACTACATTCCTTTATATAACTTTTGAAATGGACTCTAAAATCAGTTGTAGGGCCTACATCATTTTCTCTCTCACCGTTAATGCGCATGCAGTATCTATAAATCACGAACAAAGTAGCCTACGTGTCAGATGCATAATTCATTCCTTTGGGGGTAATACTTTGAGTCATGTGCAATCAGATCCATCTGTCTGTGGCGCATCTTTTGTAAGTATTCTTTATATAATACGCCTATTTCAGCTAATTCAAAGCACGTACGATTAATGGGACTAAAATATTGATTTGGGTGAGATATAAAAATATAATGAAACTTGAGATGGCCGAGCAGAGGAAAATAATGCAGGGCAATGTCTCAAACATGACACTCATGATAATAATACGTGCGAATAAAAACTTGGTGAACAAAAATAAATGGAATGGGCATTTCAGGCCTACCCAAGAATATTCTTCCTTGTATTCTAAACCCGATTCCAGTTCGATGATTATGTAGTTGCAGAGGAGAAATTTGAGACTTCGGGTACACAATACCAGATCTCTGTTGTCGTGCATTTTTAATGGCAACGTGATTCGGTGGCAGAAACGAAGTCCTCACGTTCGTTGAAACTTAAGACACTCCGAAGAGATAATCTGGATCATCTTTGAAAATCATGTTCCTTCAGTGTCATCTCCTCCTCAGACCTCTTCTGTCATCTGCTCTCTACCCCCCTCTCTCTCTCTCGCTCTCTCCTTTTATTTTCTTATCTGTTTTCTCTCTCCCCGGCTTCCTCTCGGCTGCGATGATCCCCATTCTCTGGTATCTCTCTCTTTCTGTCTTGTATTTTCCCCGATCCTCTCCCCTTTTCTCTATCTCTCGCCGCCCTGCTCATGAATGCATCGGTCACTGCTTTCTCCTTGGCGCCAGGATTCCTCTTTAAAAGTTTTACAGATTTTTTATCTTTTCATTGTTTCCGTACTTGGTTCATTGTCCATATCTTCATCGGTCGCCCTCGTCCAACATCAATATAACGCTCTTCTCTCAGGCTCCTATCGAAGCTTCTCTTCTCTTACCCTATTTGCGTAAACTTTGATGTCATAATGATGATAATAGTTATAATGTATTTATATAGCGCATTTCCCATACGCACATTCAAATGAGCTTTACAATAATGTTTTTAAAAGAAGAGGTGAGTTTTTAGATATTTTTGGAAGGTATTAAGAAACGCTGATTGTAAGGAAATACGTTCACTCTTTACCTCCTCCCCCATCCCTCCACTACACTTCACTACATAAGCGGGAGTCTAGCAAAGCAATTAAACAAAATGTTCAATCAATGTTCATACAACTATACCCACTGTTACTAACAATGTTTATTCTCTTTACAGTATTTTTTTGTTGTGGGGAGAGGGGGGGGGGGGGGTAAAATTGTGACGCTAAACATTTGGCTAAATTTCGATGTAGAAAAAAATGGCTACTCTTCTGAAAAGGATAACGTTTATAACATTTCAATGAAACGGACCTCTGAATACACCAATTAAGTTGACATCGATGCAATGCCGACCCCCCCTCCTAAGTACAATGTCTCAATCGCTCTTACGCACGCGAAACCTGAACCTTATACTCATATTCCTGCATAATTATGTTTTAAGGGAGTACCATTATCAAATCGTTTATATAACTAATTTTGACCTTCATTCAACTCATCTTTATGGACTAAGAATTATTGTGACAAGTGAAGAAAAAAAAACATGAATTGATTAATGGACAGTGTAATCGTCGTTGTCATGTTTATTAAACAATCAAAAGTCTGCCGGTAATTGGATTAAATGTAGTTTTGATACAATCAAGACTACATTAATTCGATTTAGGATTGGTTTCATCATTAAATCCAATTAATAAACAGGCTTGGATGTTTGATTATTAGATGCACGCGACTGAAAGTAAAAGTTGCATGTAGCCATTGATCTTAATACATTTGTCACTTCACATTTTATTTATAGACTAAAGAAAATTAAATTTGCAAATTCCTTTTATCTGATTCAATAAGAAAGGCGACCCCCTACCCCTTCGACAGCCTCTCATTTATTTCATCCACTTTATTAAATAAGGAGGCTGTTGTCCCTTGATACCAATAACTCCCCTCCATATGCTATCATGCTATGCCAAGCTATATAGAAATACGAAATTGGACTGAAATTAAAATAAGTAAGGAAAATAGTCATTGCATGTGATGACGGTCATTAACGTCCAGGGTGTTTCGTAGTAATTTGTGTGCTTTATTTTGATAACTAATGCCAGTTTAACTCGATATAGGCTACTTGCCAATTCGTTTTCAAAGCATTTAAAAACGAATATACACTTGTTTCATTTTGAAAGTTTACAGTCTTATAGGCCCGATGCATATTAGTTTGACGTTTAAGATGGATTAAAACCTACAGTTTCTGTTTTAGTATTGAATTATTTTCACGAACTCTCCATGGAATATGAATGTGAAGGTCATTATTACCCGGCGGGCCGACCCCCAGCCGGGCCGATAGGTTGACAGTGCAATCATGCTGGGTTTGGAATTGATGCGAATCCTATTATGTTTCTTTCTTCAAAGACGAAGAAGGAACGGCTAATTGAATCAAACTTGACAGACAATATGGATAATGTACATTAGAAGATAATCGTAGCAATCTGTCATGGTTTTACTCCGTAGGCAAGATAAACTGAGATGAGAAATCATACGGGACAGCTGCGGCATTTCACCGACTTGATGTTTCTTATTTTCATTTGTGTGCATATTATGTCATGCATAGTTTAAAAACATGTTACTTTAATCTTCTTTTCTTTATTTCTTGATTAATTTAAACTGTACGCGGTTTACTATATTTATTGCAAAACTTGTCTCTTTGTATTATGTAAATTATGTTTTTATCACTATCACTATAAACCTGAAATATCTCAAACCAACAAACGATATTTATAGGGGTGGGGATGGAGGAAGAAAATGAGAGGGAGAAGAGAGAGAGAGAGAGGGGGAGAGAGAGAGAGAGAGAGAGAGGGGGAGAGAGAGAGATAGAGAGAGAGAGAGAGGGGGGGGGGGGTCGGAGTGGGGGAGGGGTTCGAAGTGATTTCCAATGTATGTGTAGTGGTAAATAGTGGTTCATTCACTTGACATTCAATAAAAGGTTTGAGGGCTCGAAGCCCAGCCCAGCAATAACATAAGGTTCATAAGGTTCATCTTTATTGTCCATTTAACAATGGAAATTTATCGTGTTACATGGTATTGCGGTACACATACATTTAACATAATACACTCATACAAAAATCAATGAATTTTTTAGTTGACAGTAAACAAAGATAAACAATTAACAATAAAAACAAAGATATAGTCAGGCGCGGATCCAGGATTTCTTAGGGGAGGGGGCCCAACTTTCTTCATTTTTGTTTGCTCCCGAAAATTGGAAAATCGCGCCGGCCGAAAAGTCGCTCAGTGGGGGGGGGGGGGGGGGGGGGGGGGGGGGGGGGGGGGGGGGTAGTGAGCACAATTTTTTTTTTTTTGCTCCCGAAAATTTTCCAATTTGCACCCCCCCCCCCCTTGAGCGCCAGGGGGGGGGGGGGCCCAACCCCCCAAAAAGGTAAAAATCACGTGATTTTACATGATTTTTTTCTCAAGGGGGGGGGGGGGGGGGCCCGGGCCCCCCGGCCCCCCCCCCCCCTGGATCCGCCACTGGATATAGTCATGCATCGAAAATAATATACATGTATATCAATAGGTGGAATGACTATAGGATTTTACCAGTATCGATAATGTATTGCATCATTATCATAGCTATATAGTCTTATTGTTATTATGATTATTACTATTATTATTAACAATGGAAATTCGTTGTGTTACATGATATGGTGATACGCATATATATAACATTTTACAAGTATCGATAATGTATTGCATTATTATCATTGCTATATAGTCTTATTATTATTATGATTATTACTATTATTATTAACAATTTAAATTCGTTGTGTTACATGGTATGGAGATACACATATTATATATGCATAAAACATTTTACAAGTATCGATAATGTATTGCATTATTATCATTGCTATTATAGTCTTATTATTATTATTATTATTATTAACAATGGAAATTCGTTGTGTTACATGGTATTGCGGTACACATTATATACATTTATATATAACATTTACGTCCTTTGGCAAGACATTAAACCTGGGTACCCGATATACATTACCAGCCAGCTGTAAATAATAGGAGGAAATAATGTTGGAGCGTAATGAGTGTCACGCCGCTTGATGGACATGTTTGTGCGCTATAGTATAAGTCAGCATTGTTATTATTTTTATTATTATTATTATTAGTAGTAGTAGTAGTAGTAGTAGTAGAAGTAGCAGCAGTAGTAGTAGTAGTAGTAGTAGTAGTAGTAGTAGTATTAGTAGTAGTAGTAGTAATAGTAGTAGTAAAAGTAGTTCGAAAATCCTGGACCCACGGGAAGAACAGTTTTGTTATACTTACAAAGCTGAATGGGTTATCCAGCCATTCACTATATCATTGATTTTACTATATACATGCATTTTCTTTGTATTGTTTTTCAATATTGTGATATGGAAAATAAATACCAATACCAATACCAATTATCTATGACATTTACATTTATTATTTTAAACACCATGATATCATATAAATTTACATTGGTACATACATGGTAATAGCATGAGAATCATGATCATCTGAAAAAAGTCGTTTCCACTGCCTGTCTTAAACACCATCTCACTGAGCGGTGAATGCTTTATACGAACGTTGCGAATTTGGATTCGCCAATTTTTCTGACGAATGTTGGCGAAAATCAGGATCAGCCTCTGCGACATTTAGCGACAATTAGCAACACTTGAACGAATGTTTGCGAAAGTGTTTGCGAAAGATAGTTAACTATATTTGCCAATCCTTTACCACTATTTGTGAATCTTTGGGACCTTTTGCTAACTCCTGGTACTCAATGTGTCGATTTTTATGTAGGAACCATAATTATGGTCACGTGGTCGCTAGCATTAGCGAATCGAAAAGAACTCCAGCGGCACCGTTTTACAACCGTTTGCAAAGGTTTACGACTGTTTTGCAAACGCTTGCAACTGTTTGCGGACAAATAGATTCGCAAATAAATACTGTTTGCAACAATGAAAACTGTTTGCGAACTTTCTTGCAATCTTTTACGGACGTTTTGCAACCTTTGACAAAGCCTCGCGAACCCCCTAATTCGCTACGTTCGCAAGCGATCGCCGCTCAGTTAAATGATTATAAATATCGGCAATGAAATAATAGAAATAGCGCTCATGATCAATTCATTCTTTTAAAAATCTCATTCGTTTTTTATATTTTATTATCATTACTATTATTTTGAAAGCCTAATGCTTAATTCAGGTTTATATATTTGCTGGTCAAGACAGTTAAAGTTAGTCTGAACAGTATGCAAGTGGAATAGGAGATAATTATTACCTTGTCAATTTGTTTAACATAAACAGGAATTACATGGATAAGTATGATTAGTAGGAAATAGGTCACCTTAATTGGCTATCTACAAACGTATATACTTGAAGTAAATTTACATCGTGCTGTCTTGTGGGCGCTCGAGCATGTGAGTGTGTATGTGCGTGTGTGTGTGTGTGGTTGTGTGTGCGTGTGTTTGTGTGTCTTTGTGTGTGCTTGCGGGGTTGTAAACTAAGTTTGATTTCGAGAGAAAGACATACAGAGAGAGGGAGAGACAGACTAGAGATAGACAGAAAGAAGAAAAAATAGTAGGGATGGAAAGCATGTCATAAGTTAAGCTTCAGATAGAGCCAGGGAGACACAAACAGAGAGTGTGATAGAGAGAGAGAGAGAGAGAGAGAGAGAGAGAGAAAGAGAGAGAGAGAGAGAGAGAGAGAGAGAGAGATAAAGAGAGACAGTGGGCGGGGTTTGGAGGTTGTAGCAGATAAACATACGTACAGGGGAAAAATTAAATCAAACTAAAAATTAATTCTATAATTCTGTTGCCCAAAGAATTGGAATAAGCCGAATTAGAGATTAGGTATATTTTCTTACAGAATAATACGCAATAACCGACACGCTTATTAAAAAATACCCTCGATATTCTTCACCTGCGGTGACGAAACTTTCATTTCCAACATAATATACAGGCTTATTTCTTCAACTGATGGGAACGGGTGGAGAAGGGGCGTTATTAAAGCCCCTGCCCCTTTAGATATATAAACACTGCAGCCAATTTAATATCCGTTAATGTTGACATTGGTTAAGGGTAAGGCTAAAAGCATAGGCCCTATACTAATCCTGTCAATAGGATTTCCTTAAAAATATAATCAAAACGATACCAAAGGCTTAGATAAACTGGGTCGCTTTGGATTGGTGGTCCTGGGAGGGGGAAACGGTATCAATTTTGAGGAATTAGTATTGTTGGTAATCAAATAACGCTAGAAGGGTTAGTAAGGTTAGATTCAATCAAGGTCCACAGTACTGATTCAAAATAGAGGTCATGTCAGAAAACCCAGGGCGAACTACACATAAAGTTCCATTCTGTATTCTGGTTTCATTTTTTTCCTGATCATTATTTTAAAGACTTCTGAAGATTGAAGATATAGTTCGTTTGTTCGTTCGCAAAGTTAATGAAATCATGTTATTTTAAGATGAATGAGAGGAATGCCCAGTAAAGCATAAATTGATTTTAAAATGCTTGAAATACATATCTCAAAGTTTGGCGGACGAAAATGAACACTTATCGACCTGTCATGTCTACTTATATGGTTAATGTATAATGGGGGTTTACACTTAATAATCTGTCATGTCTAGTAATGTAATTGTAAACACGTAGATTTACTTTATTTTTCAGGTCAATGAATAACACGATCTCGACTCACATTACTTTCCGTTTAAATTATCACTTAAATTGCAAGAATGCAAAGGTCCCGGATGAAAGAAGAGGAAGAAGAAGCAGAAAGAAATATATAAATCTTTGCTCAAACTAGCATATTACATACCAAGAAGAAAATGCAAGGATGTAACTTGAAAGGGCATGAGAAATTGGTGAAATTTATAATTCAAATAACTCAACCCACGTGAATTGTAATTGGGTACCTGACAGGAATTAATTCCTTGTATTGCTAGAGCGCCGTACTGGCCACCTTTCTAAAGCCAGGGTAATAACCGGGGCAGCGCCAGGAGCTTCACGACGTGACGGACATGATTAAGTGCGATATAATAAGAAGCCACCATTATAAGTAGTATTATTCCAAAAAGTTTGCTTATCATCTTCTTTGCTTCTGAGTCCATAATACTGACTAAGTCTTGTTTCCTCAACTTCAAGACATCTGATGTGTGACACTGGTTGAAATTGTTGAAAGTCATGCATGTATGGATTATCGCTTAGTCTTCCTTGTCTGCAAAGATTAATTTTGAACATGTAGCTTTTCCTTATTTGTCTGTCAGAGAATAGCACAAAACACGGATTTGTATTATGTTTTGTCTTAATAATTACCATATAAATTGCAATTGGGATTTAGAAAAATGAAGAGAACAAAAATAAGGAGAGGAAGCAGGGTGAAAATAGGAATATATGAATCGATAATACCTCTAATCGTTACCCTATAATTCTTAAAAGAGCTTGCTCTCCGTATAAACAATTATATTTTTATAACATGTCTATAATTTTTAATTCTTGTTTACATACATACAGGGACAAAGCAGGCCATATTTTCCTGCTGATTAACCCGACAATTTTTCAGGTTAATTATTCCTCTAGAATTTACAGGGAATTAATCTTAAGGCATAGTTTTGAGGAATATTAGGTTGAATAATTAGCCTACATCTCCTAGGCAATTTTATAAATCTTTGCCATTAGTAATCATTAACGTCTGTATAAAGAGGGAGAGAGAGGAAACAGGTTTTGTAAATGTAATTGTCGGGGAGGGGGTTGCCCCAATTAGTTGGAATTGCGCCACTTCTAGTCAAAAGACTTACTTTGTAATGATGATCATGATTCATGATGATTCTGATAATAGTTTTGGGGGTTAATCGTTGAATCGGACACGCATTGTTTCACACACGAGAGCCGACCAAGGAGCCGACCTCCATAGAAACCGAGACTAATTGGTCGGTAAACCGATACAACAAAACGCTCTTTGCACACAGAGACATAAAAAGCAATATCGAAGAAATTTGTATTCCAGCTGTACCATGTACATGTATCAGAGTTCGCTGACATACAAAATTAAGATTATTTCCTTGAGTCTATTGACAAAAAAGAAGGGATTTTTTTTTTGTCATGGCTGTTTCGAAGGCGTCACGTAGTCGGATTTAGCTGGCAGCTGGCAAGTTTTTTAAAAGTGTTAAAAAAGGCAACAAACACGAATAAAAAAATGATGTTTTTGATATTGAAATTACAAACAGTAAAAATTAAACTTTCGATGTTTAAGCACAAACATTCAACAAGGCAAACGAACATCGTCATGTACATTTACCAAAATTAAGTGCTACCCAGGGTAAGTTTTCTCTTTCATTTTTAGTTGGTGATTTATGAGGGAGAAGACAATTGAGATTAAATTAAAACACCTAAAAGAAGTTTGCAAGGATTCACCTAACAATCATTTATTATGTCAATAACTAAAATATATATTGCTTTGTATAACACTGTGTAACTGCGATTTTATTGCTGTATTGTAAGTTTTGTGCATGACTTAAACATTGACCGTTTTGCATTTTTGTAAATTGTGTATAAGAGCTATTTTTGGTTCTATTTACCATCCTTTTGCATTTATTTTGATTCTGTGATATTTCTCAACTATTGTAAGTACACATTCTGTACGCACATTAATTTTGTACTGTTGTTTGGCAATCAATCAACTGTTATTATTGTTATTCGCTACGTGTATGGGACATGATTATTCCTCATTAGTGACTTGTCCTACATTATTAAATTGCCGATACAAGTCACTTAGATTGGTGACCTCAACCCCCTTTCGGACCCGTGGGCTATGCACCAGTGCCCTTACACCCCCTCCACACACACACACACACACACACACACACACACACACACACACAGGGGCGTCAACAAAGGGGGGGGGTGTGTGGGGGGTGCGACACCCCCTCCCACCTGTCGGGATATTGTCGGTAAAATTGCGCTGCCGTCGGAAAAAGGAAAAAGGGGGAGGGGGACAAAAAGAGGGAAAAAAGAGAGGGAAAAAAAGAGAGGGAAAAAAAGAGAGGGAAAAAAAGAGAGGGAAAAAAAGAGAGGGAAAAAAAGAGAGGGAAGAAAGAGAGGGAAAGGGGAAGAAAAGAAATGGAAAAAAAGAAAGAAAGGAAAAGAAAGAAAAGAAATGAAAAGAAAGGAAAGAAAAGAGAAGAAAAAAAAAGAAAAAGAGGGAGGAGAGGAAAGAAAGGAAAAGAAAGAAAAGAAGAAAAAAGAGTGAAAGGGAAACAAAAGAAACGGGATATGAAAGAGAGGAGAGAGAGGGGAGGTAAGAGTCTGAGAGGGGAGGAGTGGGAGTAAAAGAGAGAAGGGGGTTGTTGGGTGGAGTCGTCTCGTCGAGGGAGCAAGAAAGACACGGGTAAATATAATGCTGTGTCGGGTCAGCTGTGTCGGTATTCTTGATCGATCCTCGTGTACTATATCAATGCAGAAGTTTGAAGTCGCGGTGAGATGATCGTATATTGTCGGTCGGCCGACAAGTTTTTTTCCCTACGAACTGTGACTTTTTATCCGCTGTGACGACTTCGAGAGTGACTACAACTACAATACTTGTATTTTCTCGAAGTTTCACTTTCCTATAATATCAGCTAAAGAAATCAGAGGTTTAACATTTTCGGGGAAACTAAATTCAAACATGGTTTAAGAGTCAACAACGGTACGACGAATCGTCTTCCTTTCTTTATATTGCTATGAAACGCCAAAAATTGCGCGCTTCGCGCGGAAGGAAAAAACTTCATTTAGACGAGTCGAATCGGTACAACGAATCGTGTTCTTTCTCTAATAAATTGAGGAAACGTCAAAGCTTTCGCGCTTCGCGCGAAAAGGGGGAACTGAATTCAGATGATTAGGGCTTAATAACATTCGAAAACGGTACGAGGAATCGTCTTCCTTTCTCCATATTGTGATGAAACGCCAAAAATTTCGCGCTTCGCGCGGAAGGGGAAAACTTCATTTAGACGAGTCGAGAAATGGTACAACGAATCGTCTCCTTTCTCTAATAATTTAAGGAAACGTCAAAGCTTCCGCGCTTCGTGCGAGAGGGGGAAACTGAATTCGGACAAAATTAATAGGGCTTATTTAGAGTCGAAACGGTACAACGAATCGTGTTCTTTCTCTAATAAATTGAGGAAACGTCAAAGCTTTCGCGCTTCGCGCGAAAAGGGGGAACTGAATTCAGATGATTAGGGCTTAATAACATTCGAAAACGGTACGAGGAATCGTCTTCCTTTCTCCATATTGTGATGAAACGCCAAAAATTTCGCGCTTCGCGCGGAAGGGGAAAACTTCATTTAGACGAGTCGAGAAATGGTACAACGAATCGTCTCCTTTCTCTAATAATTTAAGGAAACGTCAAAGCTTCCGCGCTTCGTGCGAGAGGGGGAAACTGAATTCGGACAAAATTAATAGGGCTTATTTAGAGTCGAAACGGTACAACGAATCGTGTTCTTTCTCTAATAAATTGAGGAAACGTCAAAGCTTTCGCGCTTTGCGCGAGAGGGGGAAACTGAATTCATATGAATAGGGCTTATTAAGAGTCGAAAACGGTACGACGAATCGTCTTCTTTCTGTAATAATTTGATGAAACGTCAAAACTTCCGCGCTTTGCGCGGGAGGGGGGAGCTTCATTTAGCTAAGGATTAAGAGTCGAGAACAGTAGGCCTACACTGAATCGCCTGCTTTTTCTCATAATTTAATGAAACGTCAAAGCTTCCGCTCTTTGCGTGGGAGGGGGGGGGGGGAACTGAATTTAGAAAAGGATAAACAGTCGAGAACGGTACAGCAAATCGTCTTCTTTTTTATAATAATTTAATGAAACGTCAAGGCTTTCGCGCTTCGCACGGGAGGGGGGGGGAACTTCATTCAGCCAAGGATTACCAGTCGAAAACGGTACAATTAATCGTCTTCTTTTCCTTATAATTTAAGGAAACGTCTAAGCTTCCGCGCTTCGCGCGGGAGGCCCACACCTACACTCCCCTAATGAGCGCGCCTTTAAGTGATTCTCTTGCTCACTACCGCCCCTCCCTAAAACAAGATCCTAGCTCCGCGCCTGCATTAAAATATATAGCTATGATGCTGACTAAATTGAAGAAATAATTCGTATATTTATGTCGTCGAGGAAAATGACCATTTTGCGCATATGCAAGTACTATAGATAGTCCATAGGAAAAACAATTTAGACTTCGGCCCCAGGTTTATAGGGTTGAATTTGTAGATATTGGACATTTAATTTTGTCGGTAATTGGTGGCTAGTTTTGTCGGTAATCGTTGGCCTCTACACCCCCCCCCCCCCCCCCCCCCCCCCCGCCCACTGGAAAAGGTCTAGCGACGCCCTCTGCACACACACACACACAAGAAAATCAATGCGGAGGCGCTTTGCTTAGACAGGCGACGCCTCGGTGCATGATGATCGTTAATTGCAATATAAACCATTTATGATTCTATTAACCATTGCCTCTACTTAATTAGATTTAAATTGGTACTGAAAAAGACAATCGGTCTGAATATTTTATTATATGTTTCATTTCCGAAAATACAAATAGCATCGTGATTTAATAAATGCTATCGTGACCTTCTTTTTTTTCTTCCTCTCTTTTGTTTTGTGTTGCGATTTCAAAACGTACGTCGTACAGTTTCGGCTGTTGGACAGAATATTCATCTCAGAACTTACATCCTATAAGTCTTATTTTATCATCAGGCTTATCTTATATCTGAATTTGTTGATTCATTGATTTCTTTCATGGATAATTACTAAAACCATGCAATTTCAAGTAAAAAAAAACAATGTTCAATTTCTGTCGTAAAAATCTGCCAATATAAAAGCGGGATTGCACTACTTGTAGCTACTTGCGCCCTCTATATAGCCAACAATGCCTAAGCGGTACCCGTTGATCCCCATGGTCCCCTTTTTATTATGTTAATTGAAAGCTAATTTGATGAGATAACCACCTGTCAGTGACCATTCAGGGAGTTCTAATCCCTCTTGGCCAAACTACTGCAGATAGCCTTTAATTGCTGGGGTTTGTTGTATCATGGGCTCCCGATTTTGTTTTAATGTTCAATTATTTTGCTTGATCTTAGAATTACTCCCTCCTATTCCTGGGTGTTTACCTTCTCAAGGCTTGATTTACCGATGTCGTCTCTTCTTCCATCTCGATGTCGATGGTCGCGGAATGAATGCTTGGATCTCTCGGCCGCTTATTGACTACGGATATGGCAGGAAAGCATCTATCATCGCCAAGCCATGTTTTTAACAGTGTCACTGCACTCTTGGCCCGTGTCCGAACAGCGCACACCGCTGAACTACAATCTGAAAACACGTGGCTCCTATTTCATCGCCATAGATGAGTCCAGAGAACAGAGACAGGGAAAGAGCAAGAGATAAAGAAACGGCATATGCCGCCGCCGCCGCAAAAAAAAAAATGGTGAGACAGCCTGCAGCTAAAAAATGGACAATCTCGAAATCGTCACGTTTTTTATCCCGAAAAGGAGCGGGAAGAAGTCCCTTTGAGAGAAAGGAAATGAACAAACGCAATCCGGTAAAAACAAATATAATTAAAGAGACAAGATGTTTTTGAAGATGTCCTCAGCGTCCTTCACGAATCACCAATATTACCCTAAGGAGAATGAGGACCCTTGTCGAGGAGAGTTAATAGATTGAAATTGGACTCCGCGGTTAGGTCATGGTGAAGAAAAAAACAGGATGAGAGAGCCCGCGAGAGAGAGGGAGAGAAGAAGGGTATCTCATGCAGTAAGACAGTATTTTCCCCTTCTCATGCGTTTCATAAGATTGTCATTATATATCATTGTGGAGTGGAGTGGGAATGAAAGGATTGGGGGACTGAAACACGTCCTACTGTATTTGTTTATAGCATTCGCATAATACAAATGAGCGCAGAATTATAAAACAATCGCATCCTGACATTAAGACACTTATTATCTCTTAGCTGGAGAGCATGTACTTTTATACCGAAAGATTATATGATTTTAGCCTTGAGGCACATCATTTTCAATCATACGCGAACCTCTTCCCACCTAGCCTTTGAACAAGGCCACCTGTCTGATAGACGCCGAGCGACTAAGGGTGCGTTCAATCGAATTTTCGAAGCTAGAATCACAAACATGAATCACAATTCAAAACGCCGTTACAAAAAGCAAGGTCACTGCGGTTTGCGTTCAAGCGATTTTTCATCAACGCTGATTCTAGCTCATTGCGAGCCAAACCACTGCGCATCACACTGCGCAGTATGGCCCAGGAACTTCGGCGCGCGCTTTCTGGAATTGTTTACGGCCGACTGTCGACTGCTGTTTTGAGCATAGATCGCAATAATAAGACAAAGAATGAGAAGGTGATAGAAGGAAGAAACAAAGAATAACATAAGGAAAGACAGAAAGATAAAGTCGATAGAATGATTAAAACAAAGAATAACATAAGAGAAGGTGAAAGAAGGAAGAATCGAAGAATAACATAAGGAAAGACAGAAAGAGAGAGTGATAGAATGCTTAAAACAAAGAATTACATAAAAGGTGATAGAAGGAAAAAACAAAGCATAACATAAGAATAGAAGGAAGAAACAAAGAATAACAAAAGAGAAGGTAATAGAAGGAAAAAACAAAGAATAACATAAAAATAGAAGGAAGAAACAAAGAATAACATAAGGAAGAACAGAAAGAGAAAGTGATAGAATGATTAAAACAAAGAATAACATAAGAGAAGGTGAAAGAAGGAAGAATCAAAGAATAACATAAGGAAAGATAGAAAGAGAAAGTAACAGAATGATTAAAACAAAGAATAACATAAGAGAAAGTGATAGAATTATAAAAACAAAGAATAACATAAGAGAAGATGATAGAAGGAAGAAACAAAGAATAACATAAGGAAAGACAGAAAGAGAAATTGATAGAATGCTTAAAACAAAGAATTACATAAGAAAAGGTGATAGAAGGAAAAAAACAAAGAATAACATAAGTATAGAAGGAAGAAACAAAGAATAACATAAGGAAAGACAGAAGGAGCAAATGATAGAATGATAAAAACAAAGAATAACATAAGAAAAGGTGATAGAAGGAAAAAAAAACAAAGAATAACATAAGGAAAGACAGAAAGAGCAAATGATAGAATGATAAAACAAAGAATAACATAAGAAAAGGTGATAGAAGGAAAAAAAACAAAGAATAACATAAGAATAGAAGAAAGAAACAAAGAATAACATAAGGAAAGACAGAAAGAGAAAATGATAGAAGGAAAAACAAGGAATAACATAACGGAACAGGCCACGATGGTATAGTGAACGCAAATTGCATGCAAAGCGGGCGCGCGGTTTTTCCCAAACCGGAAGAGGCTTCGTCATACAATCATGATTGAGAACTCCGTCCGTTCAATCGAATTTTAGCGACCGTGATTCTTTTGAATCATGATACAAAACGCATCTTTTTCAGCGTTTCATGTTTGTGTTTTCAAAGACGTTTATTTTTACGACCGACGAAAAATCGCTTGAACGCAATTGCGTTTTAAACTAAACGTCTTTAGAAACCGTGATTCTAGGGTGAAAAAGTGTCGATTAAACGCACCCTAAAAGAGACTAATCGCGAAAGCCCGAGTGAACAACAGAGCGAGAATCACAGCCAGTTAGCCTTTGGTAATGTGATTTCGATTTCTTATGTTAACCTTTGTTTCCGACTGGAATACTCTTCCGAAATGGTAGAACGTTGAGGAGTATCCCAGAAGAAGAAGAAATAGCGTCCAATCACCGTACGTAACCTCGCATTACGTCAGCATAAAGTATCCATCACACACACACACACACACACACACATGGAGTAAACTGTACGTATAGTACAAACACTACTAACTATGAACTGACGTTCATAGTTCACACACACACTGACGTTCTTACATGTTTTGATAATAGGGACTTTTAGATTGAGTGGACGAGAACACGACGAACGCCGACCGATCATGCGTGTCAACGTACTATACTGCCCATGTTGACTACAATTAGAAATCTTTTAGATTGCACTCGACGATATACATGCATGCAGGAAGCTTCTATGAACA